>JASEVX010000003.1:18463098-18647320 GCA_031761405.1 Serripes groenlandicus | reverse complement strand
GGGGAAACGATGGGGGATTTATTATACATGTATAAAACTCATATAAATGTTGTTTTGTACCGCTCTTAGCACTAATGTGAATATTTCACGGCGTTTCCTATGATTATTCTGTGTTGTATCCAAATATTTACCGAACACGTGATTGTAAGCTCTAGCAGGTGTCTGAACGATTTTTCAACCTAACACATCATTCATATATGTGTTGTATCCAACTTTACCTTACAAAGTATACGTTAGGTGAGTGTTTGTTCTAACAATTATCTGAACGATTTGTCAGCCTAACACATCATTCATATATGTGTTGTATCCAACTTTACCTTACAAAGTATACGTTAGGTGAGTGTTTGTTCTAACAATTATCTGAACGATTTGTTAGCCTAACACATCATTCATATATGTGTTGTATCCAACTTTACCTTACAAAGTATACGTTAGGTGAGTGTTTGTTCTAACAACTATCTGAACGATTTGTCAGCTTAACACATCATTCATATATGTGTTGTATCCAACTTTACCTTACAAAGTATACGTTAGGTGAGTGTTTGTTCTAACAATTATCTGAACGATTTGTCAGCTTAACACATCATTCATATATGTGTTGTATCCAACTTTACCTTACAAATTATACGTTAGGTGAGTGTTTGTTCTAACAATTATCTGAACGATTTGTCAGCCTAACACATCAGGCATATATGGCTTGTGTCCAACTTTACCTTACACAGTATCCGTTAGGTGGTTGTTAGCTCTAGCAGGTGTCTGAACGATTTGTCAACCTAACACATCATTCATATATGTGTTGCATCCAAGAAGGTATTTGTTAGGTGGTCGTAAGCTCTGACAGGTTTCTGAAAGTTCTATCAATATATCCAAATAGTTACCTAACACAGTATTCGTTAGGAGGATGTTAGTTCTAACAGTAAGCCTAATACAGTATTCGTTAGGTGGTTGTTAGTTCTAACAGTAAGCCTAACACAGTATTCGTTAGGTAGTTGTTAGTTCTAACAGTAAGCCTAACACAGTATTCGTTAGGTGGATGTTAGTTCTAACAGTAAGCCTAACACAGTATTCGTTAGGTGGATGTTAGTTCTAACAGTAAGCCTAACACAGTATTCGTTAGGTGGATGTTAGTTCTAACAGTAAGCCTAACACAGTATTCGTTAGGTGGATGTTAGTTCTAACAGTAAGCCTAACACAGTATTCGTTAGGTGTATGCTAGTTCTAACAGTAAGCCTAACACAGTATTAGTTAGGTGGTTGTTAGTTCTAACAGTAAGCCTAACACAGTATTCGTTAGGTGGATGTTAGTTCTAACAGTAAGCCTAACACGGTATTCGTTAGGTGGATGTTAGTTCTAACAGTAAGCCTAACACAGTATTCGTTAGGTGGATGTTAGTTCTAACAGTAAGCCTCACACAGTATTCGTTAAGTGGATGTTAGTTCTAACAGTAAGCCTAACACATCATATGTGTTGTGTCAAATGATTAACGTAATACGCGTAAAATACAGATGCGTTTCGTCAAAAGTCATTTCTTTCGAATGACATCATCAACTGTTCGTAACTACGTAATATACGACATATTGTAATATTCAAGGGAAGGGGAGGAACAATAAAGGTTCGATTGAGTAGTCGTTGTAAATGTAACAAATAGAAACAGTTGCAATTCTTTATATCTGAATGAGCTTTACTTTTTTAAGGCTTAATGATTTTAACGGAACATGCTGGAAATTGACAAATCGTATGAAAGGCATGAATCTATAATAAACTTGGGCGATATTAAGAGTGGTGGGAAAGTGTAACTTTACCCATGCGGGACTGGCACGTGGTTGATCTGGGTTCGATTCCCGGTTGTTGTGTTGATTTCGTAAGTACTAACTGAATTTATTTCAAACAAGGCAAGACAAGAATAGGACTCTCAATATATTTATAACTCTTGTGCCGCGTCTTTCCTTTGATTTTGATGTGAGAAGTTTTGTTTAATTACCTTGACATAACGGCAAACAGTTAGTGTAAAAATGCATACTACCTAGAAAGCAGGTGGGCATAATTAAGGGCAGACTTCGTGTCCTAGTATATAGGTAGACACCCATTCTGTGTATACACGTATAGGTAGTCACCCATTATGTGTATAAACGTATAGGTAGACACCCATTCTGTGTATAAACGTATAGGTAAACACCCATTCTGTGTATAAACTAGTGTACATCAAACTCCCTTATTATTCAATAAACGGAAATAACAAGGTGCAATTGTTTAGTGTTCCTGTTAGACTTTTGTGATTGATAAATCCATTTCAATAAGAATATAAAACGTTAATAGCTGAATCCTTTTCCATATGCAACAAATCTGCCACAGACGATCTGAACACATATTGGAAAATATATGGTAATCTCTATAAATTTCAGTAAACTATATTGATTAATACTGAAAACATTGTAGCAAAAGACAATTTGCTCAAAATGAGCAACCTCTTCTTCTGCTACCGTGACAAGGTTTTCAAATGTCGACTGTTGCAGTTTCGTCCAAAGGTGTTTGCGGATTTATTCATGGTGTCATAACAGACGTAAGATTAAATAGGTGCATTTACTGCATCCGTGATTCCTGATCAAATTATTCGAACATGGTATGTGTACATACGATGCCTTCGCGAATGTCCGTATAAATCTTTGGAAGTTGTCGACATTTAAATTTCCGATAAACTAACGGAAAAGAACAACTTATGATCGATAGAGCAGAACTACCTAATTTTGAATACAGAGGTCTAAATTTCATATCATGATGCAAATGGTAAATTATTTAAAGCGTAAAACACAACTTATCCTGCCAATACATTCTGCAATGTTCTCAAGCAAGAATAATTCAGATTTCTTCCTATCAGGAGCGCTTTGATTATATCACTTGGCAATTTTGCAAGACAGCCGAATAAACATTTCTTACTCAGTAAGTATTGTCCATGACAATTCCAGTTGTTTATGTCAGACGTGGTCTCTGCGGATGCACAGGCTCGACACAGTCTTCACTGGACTAAGACGTATTCAAAATCCATAGACGCGTCACACAGTGTTCATCTTACATTCCTATAGTGTTTGTTATTTATCTGTAAGGCAGAACATATCAAACAAGCATGTTGATGTTCAAACAGAATGTCAGGGGCGTAGCTTGGCAATAATCAATGTGTAGACCGTCTCGTGTGCGGGATGCTGCGGGTTCGACCCCTGTCAGGGGCGTAGCTTGGCAATAATCAATGTGTAGACCGTCTCGTGTGCGGGATGCTGCGGGTTCGACCTCTGTCAGGGGCGTAGCTTGGCAATAATCAATGTGTAGGCCGTCTCGTGTGCAGGATGCTGCGGGTTCGAACCCTGTCAGGGTCGTAGCTTGGCAATAATCAATGTGTAGGCCGTTTCGTGAGAAAATCAACATTGTGGACTCCGCGTAAAATATCGACCCGGATCAGCCTAAGCATGCCACACAGGCGTACCCGGATATGCACTTTTCGCCTCCTATGGATTTTCTGTTTCAGGAATCACTACTCTATCTATTCCCCCTTAGACGGAATGCGTCGGCCGGATGAGTCTGCGCGAACAGCGCAGGCTGATCTAGTCGATACATTACGCAGATGTGTATCGCCGCAGCTGCATTTTGGGGCATGTGTTGACACGTGCCTACAGTGCCTACAGGGAGCTACGCCCCTGAATGTTTACACTTTAATCAGACTTGAGAGTGATGACTTAACGACATTGCCAGGCAGTTTCAAAGACAACACGCTATTTACTTATAGCGAAATAAACAGTTTGATGTAAATGAATTATCCTTTGTGCTTGATATTGGAAATTCGTCTGGCGTTGTCGGTCTTCTTGTATCTTTTAAAAGGGGGCCATAGACAGGGAATTACTATTGAATTTATTTATTGAGGTTTTACGTCGCTTTCAACATTATTTCAGTTATATCACGGCGACAGTTCACTTATTAATGATCCCTGGGTAAACAAACCAGAACTAGGCTAGACAATGTGCCTTGTCGCAGGGCACTCCACCATGACCGAGATGCCTCGAATGGGGATCGAACCTGAGACACCCGGTTTTGAAATCCCCGACGCTAACCACCCGACCACAGCGGATTCCCAAAAAAAACACATCTGCGTAATGTATCGACCAGATCAGCCTGCGCTGTCCGCGCAGACTGATCCGGCCGACACATTCCGTCTTAGGTAGATAGATGTATAGAGTAGTGATTCCTGAAACAGAAAATCCATAGGAGGCGAAAAGTGAATATCCGGGTAGGCCTGTGTGGCATGCTTAGGCTGATCCGGGTCGATACTTTACGCAGAGTCCACAATATTGATTTTCTCACGAGACGGCCTACACATTGATTATTGCAAAGCTACGCACCTGATTGCAGACTTACAACATCGATCAAATGCTGGTGTCAGAGTAAGCAAACATTTAGTGATGCTGTATCATCCCAAAATGACAATGAAATGTCTATCTATATGATGTGTATGTCTACCGTGATGTACTCACGAGGATTCGATATCAGACGAATTTCCATGGCATTACGAGTTAACATATCCTAACATTGTTATTGCATTTAAATTGTACGTGAGTAGGAGAATATTAATGAGAAAAACATTGGTGAAAACATACCAACTTAAAAGGGTCATAAGACAAGTAAAAATAAAGACAAATAAGACAATTAGTAATTTCAAACATTTTGATTATTTTTCAATCATTTATTTCCACTTAAAAAGTATGAAAAATCTTGAAATCATTTTTCCACAATGTTTTCAAAAGGTGTATGCATATTCAATCGGAAAATAGTTACCATTCAAAAAATATGTTAATAGCCAGCAAACACTTTATTTAAATCACAATATGTAATTTACATACTTTCAGGGTTTATATAATCTGAGATTGAGGGGATTTTGACTACTCTATGCTTTTTTGTCGATGGGATTTTGACTACCCTGGATTTTTCAGTTCCTTGGGGGGGATTAAGAATGGATATTGACTGAGGGTATTTTTGAGAACTATCTAATTATATTTTTTGTTTTTTCTCGTTGATGTACACATGAGCCGTTTGGTGAGAAAAACAACATTATGGACTCTTCGTAATGTATCGACCCAGATCAGCATGCGCAGTCTGCGCAGGCTAATCCGGGTCGATACATTCCGTCTCAGGGGGATAAAGGTATAGAGTAATGATTCCTGAAACAGAAAAGCCACAGGAGGCGAAAGGTATCTGTCCGGGTTGAGCAGGGTCGATACTTTACGCAGAGTGGACAATGTTGTTGTTGTTTTTTTCGTATGAACCTGCCATTTTGCAAACCAATATGACTATTTTCAATACAACACAATACAGAAGAAACATTGTCTCCTGGAAATATGTTGAAATATAAAGGCTTTTAAATTTGCGTATGCCTTAAACATGTACATTGCAATAAAACATGATACAATGTTTGAGCCAGCATAATAAATAAAATATAGATATGACATTATACTTTACGTTATAAAACAAGAATCCTTTTTTCATTTCACATAAAGACATTTATCAGGGTCGAGGGAATTGTGTGTTCCACATGTCTAAGGATTCTACACGTCATGTTTGACAGAATCGTTTGTTCCACATGTTTAAGGATTCTACACGTCATGTTGACATAATTGTTTGTTCCACATGTATAAGGATTCTTCAAGTCATGTTTGAGAGTTACTAAAAGCATTTTGTCGTTAAAACATTGACCTAAATGAGAAATAAATTATTCAGAAGTCCAGATAAGTAGGCGTATACAGCTATTTTCCCAACAATATCTCTTTTAACATACAACCAAACCCTATGATGTGGGTACTCAAAAGAATCGTCTCATTGAGACGATTCTTTTGAGTACCCACAACATAGGGTTATACGGTCAAATACGGAATTTAGAACATGCAAAACGGCCCTTATCTAGAGCTCTGATTATTCATATAGTATTATTCTTGAACCGTATTTAACCTCGCTTAACGATTGACCGTAAACAAATTACTCTTTAAAATATAGTTATAAAACGTATATATGTCCAAAAGCAAACAAAATACCATAGTATTCAAATGTTTACTTCATTATTCCAGCTTTAAACCCTGCTCCGATACAGACGACATTTGACGCCATTGCACGCGACTTTTGAACATATTGTGGTGATTTGAAAATCAGCTCAAAACCAGTCGTTTCAGTTGTTATCACAATGTTTCCAACTCCTTATCAAAGAACAAAGAGTACCTCTATTTATCGGGCCCGAGTAGCTCAGTCTCTAACAAATTCTGCAACACTTCATGTCACGATGTTGATGGATGGATGAAAAAAAAAACATTTTATGTATACACGATTATATTGATGACTACACAGTTATATTTATGACTACATAAAGGCCTTGTATGTTATATACGTTGGATTAGGGTGTCCCTGGTCGGATATACGTTGTTTTGTATATCTTTTCTCTGATTCGAACATGCCATCTAAGCGAGGCAAATACGATAACATTTGTAAGAGCAGAGTTGTCGATCTTTACTTTTCGTTTTCTGGTTACTAGAGAAGGAAACATGCGTAAAAAATCCTTGAATAAATGCGTTTTCCCCTCAATATGTTGAGGTATCTATTTTTCATTGCCTTTATTAAAGTGGGATTTTTTAAATGACCTGCCACACAATTTCTGGTCTAGTCGATGTGATACGCGTAATAATAATAATAATAATAATAATAATAATAATAAAAATAATAATATTAATAATAATAATAATAATAATAATAATGATAAAGGCTTTATTTAGAGAGGACACTTATTTGAAATAGTACATGTATGCAAGTAAATCTTCCATGAAGCCTCACACATAAACAAATTGAAACGAAACATGAACAAACGTGTGTTACATATGAACAACTCAATGTTACAATTATACATGCGTATATAAATATGGACTTAATATTGATATGTCTATTACTGTATCGCAGAACAGCCACAGCTCCAAATATTGTGCATAACTTTATGAAATACAATTGTACTGCAGTTATCATCGAATTAAGATTGGTTTATCCAACGTAACTATTGGGATTTGAAATGCTGAATAAACGTTGAGTGTTGAATATATGAAGGAAGGGAATTCCAAACTGATGAACCGGAAAATATAAATGTATTTCGGTGTATTTCCAAGTAAGGTTTTGATTTATACACACACAACTGGAATGAAGTGGATGAACGTAAGAGTCTTGCATGAATATCAGATGTAAAACTAAATGATGTCCTTAGGTAATCAGGGGCATTTAAACATTTGAATGGCTTTCTGATAAATTACTCGTTCGGGAAATGTCATCCATTTAAGTTCAGCAAACATTAAAGATGAATAAGCTAAAATGTCTATGTGGGGTTGCCTTAAACATCCTGTTGAGTTTAAGCCATGATAAACACGCTGGGTGGTATAACCTAATTAAATTTGAAAATGGCGTTAAACTCGTATCAATCGATCAATAAATCTTCGTTTCAAGACTCTTTATATATAGTATCCGCTCCAATGTAGCAGATGACTTTTTGAAAACAGTGATTAATTCCGATAAGTTGTTCGTTGTAAGAAAGTGCTCCTTTTCTCGAAAGATTGCATAAAATGTCAATTCATTTTAATTTTCTGTAAGTTTCCATTCTAGTACCCGGATGTCACAGAGAGTCCAAACATAACGAGATAGCAGATTAACCGGGTTCCCAGATTTTTGACAGAGGTTTGGACCCGGTATTCTGTATGAGTATAATTATGACCTTTTACATCAGAAAATTGACCTCTTCGGACATTAAGTAGTTGTATTTTAACATATGATTGATTGATTGGGGCTTAACGCAGTTTTCAACATTTGTTCAGTCATATCACGGCGGCCAGTTAACCTACTCATATGTTTCCTGGTGTTCTGACCCCAGTACTCCATACAACATACTTTCCAAGCAACTGGCTGCTTTTCCACATAGACTGTTAGCCCATTGATGAAAGACGAATGACGCTTGTCACAGTGACTTTTGTCAAACGTCGGAAAGAATGTTGACCGAGCTGGGGTTCGAACTCACAACCCTTGGACTGACAGCCCGCGTCGCTACCGACTGAACTACCGGGGCTCTGCGTTTTTTTAACATATGCGACTATGCATCTCATCAATGTAATGGAACGCTGCTTCAATACTCTTAAATGCACAAACGGTTTGATATCGATCGGTGGAGATCCTGATGAGACTGTACGATCCATACCGATCGCAGGCGTCATTTAACCCTTTCCCACCTGCAGACGCATTTTGACGCAATAGCAGCAGACGAATTTTGAAAATATTGTGGCCAAAGCTGAAATTGCTCAAGATGAGCAATTTCACCTTTGGCCACATTGTTTTCAACTTTATTTAACAATTAAGTTATTTTTAATGGAACTTGATTGTTTAGGTTTTTGTCACAATGTTTTCAAAGCCGTCTGCTGTAGATTTGTTTATTTTGCGAGAGGGTTAAACATGTTTCCCTACACCATAATTGGTATGAGCTACGCTCTACGTAAACCAAACGTTGTTGGTTTTGCAAGCAGTGTAGATCTATACAGATCCACATCTGAGCAGTCTCATTTGATTCTTCACTATCAGCCCACACACTGTTCCAACACATCTCTGTTAACCCTTTCCCTCATACGACAATTCTGAAGCAGACGACTTTGAACTTATTTTGTCAAAACGTAGAAAATCACCATAGTTGAATGGATAACCTATGACAAAAAGTGGAAAACATTGTGGCAAAAGGAGAAATTGCACGTTTTGTGCAATTTCTTCTTTTGTCACTATGTTTTCAAAAAAAACCGTCTGCTGCAGAGGCGTCAGAAAGCGTCTATATGAGGGAAAGGGTTAAAGATGTTGTTTTATTGATAGCCATTTCTAACTTGAAGATGCACTACAGCAGACACATTTTAAAAACTTGTGGTGACAAAAAGAAGAAAATGCTCATGATGAGCGGTATCTCCTTTTGCCACAATGGTTTAATCTCATTTGAATAATCAATCTTTCATATCCTAGTATTGAAATCTCAATAGTTTTGGTAAGACATTTTCTAAAATCGTTGGTTATAGGTGTGTTATACGTGCGGAAAGATAGGTTAAACGGCATCAAATATCCGCACAAGGCAATACTCATAAACAGGGGCTAGACTTGTCTGAAATGAGGTCAGGGGCGTAGCTCCCTTTAGGCACTGTAGGCACGTGCCTACACATTTTTTCTCAAAATGCCCCCAAAATGCAGCTGCGGCGATAGACATCTGCGTAATGTATCGACCAGATCAACCTGCGCTGTCCGCGCAGACTGATCCGGCCGACACATTCCGTCTTAGGGGGATATATGTATAGAGTAGTGATTCCTGAAACAGAAAATCCACAGGAGGCGAAACGTGTCTATCCGAGTAGGCCTGTGTGGCATGCTTAAGCTGATCCGGGTCGATACTTTACGCAGCGTCCACACTGTTGATTTTCTCACGAGACGGGCTACACATTGATTATTGCAAAGCTACGCCCCTGGAAGTCGTCTGTTACAGATTTGCTGTATATGGGAACAATTATGATGAGATTGTATAGATGTCCATTTGTTAACCTTTTCACACATAAAACAAATTATTATAGAGTTGATAAACAGTGTTGCAAAAGGAGAAATTGCTCATTATGAGTATTTTTTCCTTTTCCTACAACGTTGTCTACATTCGTCTGCTGCAGATGCGTCATGATACGTCATGATACGTCTGAAAGTGAGAAAGGGATATGATCAGATTTCGCAGAGCACATGTCATGAGCGGGGTCATGTTGGTTAGTCTAGAGTAATGTCCCTTTTGACAAGGGTGAGGAATTTCCTGCTTATTTCCGTTTACTTTGATAGCATGAATGTCTCCCTTCCGGCACGCTTATCATTGTAGGCAACGTTTCACATATACAAAAGTTTAATATACGACGTAGTATGAACACTATATGTATTTAACTGCTTTTTCAATTATATTTCAATGTGTAAATATATTGTGACAGACAAAACATTTCCTAGAAAACATCTTAGGATGCAATTGGACCAATGTTTTACGGATTATATGTCTTTCGGTGCTTTGGTCATAGCAAAGAACATCGTATAAGGAAAGCGTATATCATATTGATCTTTTGTTGGTATCCTCTATGAAGCGCACAGTATTCGTGTTTAAAAAGTGGATTTCTCTTGACTTATTGTTTCATATGAATCATTTTGAACTAATGATTCACAAATTAAGGTCAAACTAGGATAAGTGTACTAGATTAAGACTATTTCTCCAATGATTTATAATATAACTAATACAAACATAGAATAAAGAGATATGAATGTTGTATTGTGTTTAACCCTGTCTTTAACATTGAAGCAGACGACTTTTGAGAAAAAATATACTTGAGGAAAGAATGAGACATTTCTGATATACAATATTTTCAACTATTTATCAAATTTACACTCCGATTTTCCCAATTTCTTCTGACGTTGTTGTCAGAGCAGACGGTGTTAAAGGATCATAAGGTTTCATTCAAGAAGTGCAATTGGATCGCGTCTGGCTAATGGGGGTCTTACTGATTTAAGGTTACATTGACGGGCAGCCAATGAGGCTACGATTCTAGTTTTTGTATCAGAATATACATTTAGTCATGTGTACCGTATAATCGGACGGTGAAGGCTCTCGCGAGACTCTGCGAGTGTACAGGCTCACCGAGTCTTCACTGTACGCCGATGCTGAAAGACTCTTAACCCTTCCCCTCATACGACAATTCTGCAGCAGACGACTTTGAACATATTTTGTCAACAAATGAAAATTCGCTATTATTGAATGGATAACCTATGACTAAAAGGTGAAAACATTGTGGCAAAAGGAGAGCAATTTCTTCTTTTGTCACCATGTTTTCCAAAAGACGTCTGCTGCAGCGGCGTCAGAAAGCGTCTATATGAGGGAAAGGGTTAAGTGGCCTGACGTGACTCAATGACATGTATATATCGGAAGTTGGTACATATTTGTAACGTCATTGTGTTGCTTCTGATGAACCAGGAAACAAAAATGGATAAGTGTAATTGTCAGTGAATTCGAGATGTCTGAAATTTTCAGACATTTTAACATCGCAGTTAAAAGTTAGTTGTAGTTGCTGTTTAAGTTGATTTATAAAAATGAAAAGGATATAATTTACATGCAGTTTGTTCATTTGACAAGTTCCTGTATCAGCACGTGCTTTAACTAATGAGTTAGGATTGCCATTTACAATAAGAACAACAAACATTATCAGGAAAATAAAGATATATTCCGTCTTAGTTTTATTTTCATATTTGAAAAAACTCGGGTGAAGGCGTAATCGTCGAAAGGTTGAACACACGTGTTATCTATATCGTTTACTATCAGGAGACTTTAAAAAAAAAAACTTTTTAAAGAGGCAGCATTACTTACATGGTTATGTAGGATGTACAGAAAGACAGACGGTTGTTGTTAATGTATGAGGATAATAAAGTCGGATACAGGACGGAGAATGTACACACCAACGTATTACGGTAACTGTTGTTGTTGTTGTCGTCGGTTTGAATGTTTGTTGAAATATATGATAGTTCTCACGTTCACTGAAATATTGCATGTCGACTGTACATATGTATAACGTTCATTAGTTTATCGACCCGTATCAGCCTAAGCATGTCACACAGGCCTACCCGGATAGACACTTTTCGCCTCCTGTGGGTTTTCTGTTTCAGGAATCACTACTCTATACATCTATCCCCCTAAGACGGAATGTGTCGGCAGGATCAGTCTGCGCGGACAGCGCAGGCTGATCTGGTCGATACATTACGCAGATGTCTATCCCCGCAGCTGCATTTTGAGTCATTTTTCAAGCACAGTTCAATGCACGGATATGTTGTTGTTATGGCGTTTTACGCCACCTTCAACACCTTCTTCAGTAACATCACGACCTTTCCTGGTTATGTCACAGGTACAAATTATTCATTTAACCTGTCACCAGCGAGTCAGTCCATAATCCTGAGTGTCCCAAGGAAGAAGAGTCATTTGTATGACCCCCCCCCCCCCCCCCCGACCTCCTTTTTTTTTTTTTTTTTTTTTTTTCCAACTTTCACTTGACTTGTTTATTTCTTTTATCATACATTTGTTTACATAGGTTACACAATTTACAGCAACTGTAAACAAATTTTAAAGAAAAAGAAAATACAGGAAATTGTAAGAAACAATTATAATTATTAGAAAGCAAATAAAATACTGCTGTTGCAGTGTTTAAAGTCGTTTAAGGTCTAAAGAATCCTCCCTGTTTTTTCAATCAAGTACATAACGAAAACGAAACAAATCGCTAGAATGATGAAGTGATCGAGTGTGGCATGCGTGTGTTCGAATGTTTGCGTATATATGTGTTTGTTTTGAGTAAGTTTAATTAGCTTATGTTTGTTTTAACGGTAAGACCAATTTAAATTGAACTTGAAAAATGATTTGTTTAATTTTATTTAAGATTGTCGTGAATTTTTTTAAGCATGGCGTCAACTGTACTTTTCCTATTTGCTATCTTCCAAAGATAGGAAAACTCTTGTTTGAACAGTAAAAATATATTGTAGAATTTTGTTCTGTTTTCACACGAGGCAGACGCTCTCCCACTACCTCACAGAGGAGGAGGTCCCCCAATGCATATATATGATAACTATTACAATTCCCTTTTAGTAGTTCAATTCAAACAAAGTGAGAAACGCAGACAAGAGAGCCTTGGCTCAAGATAACAAAACATCTAAGCGACATTCTGCTTTCGTGATTACAATTCCTTCGGCATCTAATCTCTGGAAGGTTAGATATATTTCCCCGGTATATCGTCACAAGGTTAGATATATTTCCCCGGTATATCGTCACAAGGTTAAATACATTTACTACCGATGTGTGGTACCGGCATACACCGGCGTATATTGAATACTTAGATGAGCATACGCGCAGTCTCAACATAGTCTTCACTGTCCGCCTATATGTTAGGTAAATGCTTCTTCTGTCAAAAGGTTTAGCCGCACAATTTTCTACGTCGAAGACCGTGAGTAGTATGCGAATCTGCACGGTCTCATCAGATATTCTTGTACACGTTGTATCCATTCAAATATGAGCCGTGTCGCGAGAAAACCGACATAATGGCCTTTGCGTAATGTATCGAACCAGAATAGCCTGCGCAGTCCGCGCAGGCTAATCCGGGTCGACACATTCCGTCTCAGGTGGATAGAGGTATAGAGTAATGATTCCTGAAACATAAAATAAGTGTATGTCCGGGTTCACCTGCGCGGCATGCTTAGTTTGATCCGGGTCCAAAATGTTGGTTTTAACGCGGGACGGCCCAAATTGTAAAAGCCCTTAGGGTATGACTATGGGGGTAATGGAGACTGTTTGAGTAAATTTAAAAGTGATTCGGTTTTCCCGAAGCATCGCTGAAAATACACAGATGTGCCGTATTTCGAACTCATGACCTCTGACATGTCCTCAGCGTTTTTAACTAAACTATCGCAGTTCGACAGCATACCAATTAACACATACATGCTATTTACAGGTTCTACGGATTCACCAAGAAATAGTGATTCAAATTCTACTCAATCAAAAAGTAAGTATATGTTGATGTTCAATAATATTTGAAGTGTTTTAAAACACCTCCTTTGCGTTCAGGGTTGAGGAGGTAGCATTACGACTGACTGATTGGTGTCAGGATAAATGGAACAGTAGTACTGGTAACTTACCAAGGAAACCCCGTGATATAACTGAAACTATGTTGGAAATACCATAAAATCAATCAATCAATCAAATCAGTCACCTTGGTTTGCCTCTGTTATTTGAACTTTGAACTTTGAAAGACATATTTAAGATATTGAATTAGATCGTAGAAACGTCTTAATGTCATACCAGGTGTTCACAAATATATACATTCATTAGAATTCAAAAGTATTTTATATATATACCTATGGTTAGCATAATATTCCTCATGCCGCTTATGTATTTCTAAACAATATTCATTGTATAAAAAGATATATCATTATTATGAATAGATATATCCAACTGTGTTATATGTTGAACCGTGTGTTTCCACATATATCAAATCTGCAGCAGGAAAGTTGTAAAAGGAATTTAACATAAATATGGAAAATCTTCGTAAATGAAGGTAGTAATGATTAAAAAGAGTTGAAAGCATTAGGACAAAGGGAGAAAATGGAACCAGAAGCGTCAAAAGTCGTCTGTAAATGGTAAAGGATTATGACGTATCAAACATTTGATAATTATCTATTTTATGTCCAGATAATATACACCTTAGCACAAAGCTATATATAGGAGACTATACAACTATGGGGACGTTATGTGTGCTCAGATCGAGGGCTTGGCGTGAAACGGTTGTAACTAAAATGTGTATTTCTTTACCAAGGTTAATCACCTCGCCATAAAGTCTTTATAAGCGTTAAATCATTTTTCTTGGTAGACAATGGAAATTTAGGTGCCATTGCTCGTTCTGAGCAATGGCACCTAAACTTGCATTGTTTACAAAGGGGTCAAAATTGCCCCTAAATCAGGGATCTCAAAATAGGTTTTTAGTTACAACCGTTTCACGCCAAGCCCTCGAGATATAACTTGAACTCTATGCTCCGAATGATATCTCTGATTGGCCAATTTGGTTAATGAACTAAATTTCTGACCACTCAGATTCTTGAGCGAAATGTCTGAGCACAGAGTAAAACATGTATATTTAGAGCCAGGTAAATAATGTCGAGTACTACTACTTTCATGTATACAGTTGGCCTGTACATTGGTGTCAGTGTGGCTGTCGGAGTCTTCATCTGTGTGCTGATCGTCGTCTGCATTCTAATGCGAAGAAAAGGGTAAGTATCTATTGTATATATACCAATTCCACCAATCTTACTGAGCGCTAAGTAATACTTAAATACCTAAAAGCATATTTCATCATTTTTTTTCCCTTAATATGTTGTAAACAAATAACTAAGTTGACATAAATAGTTGTCTTCCTGACAAACAAAACATGTTACAAATAAAATGTTTACGTCCCGCGAGAAAACCAACATTATGGCCGCTGCGTAATGTATCGACTAAGACCAGCCTGCGCAATCCGCGCAGACTGATCCGGGCCGACACATTCCGTCTCAGGGGGATAGAGGTATAGAGTAATGATTCCTGAAACAGAAAATCCACAGGAGGCGAAAAGGATGCTTTTAAGTATTTAAGAATTACTTAACGCTAAATTGGACCCTCGTGTAGTACACGATGATCGTGCCCAGCTACATTCGGTATTCGCTGTTTTTAAAAGTACAAAAACATATACACACTCATACAGCTTCTTCATTTTAAGTATGCATCGGTTGAACAAGATACGGTACTACTTACATTAGTTGATAGCAATACTTATATGAGTTAAATGTTTCATTTACACTCTTAAAACAAGACGCAAATGGAATCATGCTCAAAAGTTTGACTTTCACTTTTGTAACACACAGAAACCGTTGTTAGCACAACATATAAAAATTCAAACCCATCCGAATGTCTGTTGTCTGTTGACCTAGCTCATTTTTACTTTTCACATTATTTTGTTATATTTATGGGGCCGTATTCAATAATCATGCTGAATACTATTCTAATTCTAGTTTCTAAAATGATAAAGAAAGAAAGAAACACATTTTCTGATTGCTATAGCCATATGATTTAGCCAATTAGAAATTATTAATTTTATATCACTTTAGAGTTAGAACGATTTTTTATTTGTATATAGGTGTTGTTTATTATCGCGTAAAAGCATGATAATAGATAAAACATGTATAGATCCACAGAAAATCAACATTATGGCCTCTGCGTAATGAATCGATCCAGATCAGGCTGCGCAATCCGCGCAGACTTATCCGGACCGACACATTCCGTCTCAGGGGGATACAGGTATAGAGTAATGTCTCCTCAAACATAAAAGCAACAGGATGTGAAAAGTGTCTGTCCGGGTTAGCCTGCGCGGCATAATAAGGGTGATCCGGGTCGATACTTTACGCATAGTCCACAATGTTGGTTTTAGCATAGTCCATAATGTTGGTTTTAGCATAGTCCATAATGTTGGTTTTAGCATAGTCCATAATGTTGGTTTTAGCATAGTCCATAATGTTGGTTTTAGCATAGTCCATAATGTTGGTTTTAGCATAGTCCATAATGTTGGTTTTAGCATAGTCCATAATGTTGGTTTGTTCGTGGGACGGCTCATTTATAGATCCACCGGATTGTTTGAACGCTTGTGAATGGTTCCTTTAAAGTATGTTGTGGCAGTTATCTAATTGTCTGCTTTTAAATCATCTGATAAAAGACATTATCACATCTTGATATTTGGAAATATAATGTTGAAATATGCTGCAAAACCGCAAACTTTATGTTGTCGTAATAGTTCTTTAAAGGGAAACTATTCACTAGAAAGACCGTGTCTAAATTAATCAGTTACCTCCCTTATTTCAGAAGGCTTCAACTGAGAAGAAAGAGTGTGAAACAACTGTTTTTACGGGGATTCAGCACAGTGTCACAGCGCGGTGTTCTGGACAGTACGGGCGAGTTTGAAATGGTCAATACTAGTGTAACGGCCAGTATCAGTAGTGAGGAGGGACACACACCAAATGGCAATACTAGAAAGTCAAGCAATGACCGGAAACTGAAATCGACACCAAAGAAACCAGACAGACGTCGTCGAACGTCGTCATCGGCCACCAAATATGAAAACGTTACGTTAGATCCTCACGCGGGTTTTATAGTGCGTAAAAGTATCAGTATGAGCTCGGAGATCCCATTCATAGATACGGGAACGTTAGATCCTAAATTAACTGCAGAAAGAGACGAAGAAGAATTGGACGATGTCTTTCAATAACCGCTTCCCACATCCAGACACTCTTTGACCTAATTGTAACATATGAGCAATTCCACGACACAAAACATGTATGAACTCTGCGTTATGTATGTGCCCAGATCAACATGCGTAGTATGCGCAGGCTAATCCGGGCCGACACATTCAGTATTAGGGGGATAGAGGTATAGAGTAATGAGTCATGAAACAGAAAAACAACAAGAGGCGAAAAGTGTCTGCCCGGATTAGCTTGTGCGGTATGCTAAGGCTGATCCGGGTCGATATTTTACGCATAGTCCACAATGTTGGTTTTCTCCTGAAACGACTAATATGCATTTTGCTGATTCTGAAATCGAAGACGAATTGGACGATTTTCATAATTGCTGTATTAATGGAGTGTCTTTGTGTGCTGGGTACATGTTCTAGCCTAACACTTGTTAGTCATCCAGGGATCATGAAAAAGTATCCTGCTTTCGTGATACAACTGAAATTCTATTGAAGACGGCGTAAAACCCAGATAAAACCGTCGAATTTGTATTGGCGTTTTTTGTCAAGCTTTCTCATCACATAAATGAAATCTGACTGCTGCATTTTGTTGAAATTATGAAATAAAGCATTGAAATTAATTAATAATGGATGACGGATAACGTGTACTAGGTCACGAAAAGTCAAAGAAACGACCACATATTCTAGTAAGCAGAACCACATACGAATATTTTATTATAAGTTACATTATATACGTATAACAGACAAACGAGGAAGATAAATTTATATCTCCCTTTTAGCATCGTCAGACACCGACGGCTGTTGGCCGACGATGCCCTTTAGCGGCTATATTTACATACATTATTTGACAAGTATGAAACGTCGATAGACTGCGTAGATACATATATTCAAGCTTGAATTGTCACTGTTTGCATCTACATTAAGCATAAACATTAATACAAAATAGTCGTGGAAGTCAGTTTCTGTCATCATCTATAAAAATACGTAACAACATTTGTTAAATTCGATCACATTTCCTGTGCATTAAAAAGAATCGTCCTCTTCGTCCTCGAATAGCGTTACTTTGTTCAGGTCTTCCTGTGACGTTAACTGATGTTTACGCAGAACTGGCTTCAATGAATCTTGCAGTTTCTGTGAGAATATAGAAAAAAGGGTATGAGCCTCGATGAAAGTAAACAGGATTCGGACATTTCCGAAATGTGTCGATCCAGCTATGTCGGATTATAACATGCACTTTTCGCATTTCTATCAATGGACATTTAAATACTCCAATAGAGAGTTAGTCGACACACGAGACGAGACTAATGATGAGTGTGGTAAACTGGCAGTTTTTCCTACGTCACAGCTCATACATACGGCAGCTCTAAAGGGACACACACGATTGTTTTATCTCGTGCGCACGAGATACTATGTCGTGCGAACGAAATACTATCTCGTGCGAACGAGATAAGTATCTCGTGCGCACGAGATACTAAGTCGTGCGAACGAGATACTATCTCGTGCGCACGAGATAAAAAAAATCGTATGTAATTCATAAAACTGTGTGTGTCCCTTTAGAGCTGCCGTACATACAAGCTGAGAAAATCGAAACGAATCTAACTGTCTATTTGACCCTTTCACCCTGTGTTGTTGGTACTCACAAGACTTGTCTGAGTGTGACGATGCCTTTAAGTAGCCGCAACATAGTTCTAAAAACCTTAGTTGACCCTTTTACCCTAAACTGTGGGTACTCAAAAGAATCGTCTAAGTGAGACGATGATTTAAAGTACCCACAACATAGGGTTTGATTGGGTAATACAACAGAATGATATTGAGGTCTAGATAAAGGGCATTTTTTATTTTCTAAAATCCTTATTTGACCCTTTAACCCTATGATGTGGGTACTCAAAAGAATCGTCTCAGTGAAACGCTGACATTAAGTACCTACAACATAGGGTTTGATTGGGTAATATTCGAGATATTGTGGGAGAAAGCCCTTTATCTAGTCCTCTGAATTATTAGCGTATAACAGTTACCTCGCGGAATGTTCCTTGGCCTTCCCAAAGTCTGTAGACGGCCATAATCGGTACCCAGACGATGGATGCGGACGCCATTAGCCACCCGATAGTGATCGCCCACTGTGGGTAGTGGTACGATACCGACTTCCTCTCATAGGTCAACTCCGAATAGGACAGCACACCCAGTATAAATAGACCCTGGTCGACAGATTAAAATATGAGCCGTCCCGCCATAAAACCAACATTGTGGACTCTGCGTAAGGTATCGACCCGGATCAGCCGAAGTATGACGGAATGTGTCGGCCGGATCAGTCTGCGCGGACAGCGCAGGCTGATCTGGTCGATACATTACGCAGATGTCTAGTATCTAGTATCGAGTATCGATCCGGATCAACATAAGCATGCCGCGCAGGCTTACCCGGATAGACACTTTTCGCCCCCCTGTGAGTTGGTTTTCTCGCGGGATGGCTCATATATAATTATAATTATAAATCTTAACAAATCAATCATTTTAATTCTACAGATGAAATAGTGTATTTTGTTTGTGCTTTACTCCGTTTTCAACAATTGTTAAGTTATATCACTGCTGGTCATTTTACCCTGACCCCAATAATCCAAGTGTTATGCTTACCCGATAATACTGAGCGACACTGTTGGAATGCCATTAACTCTTTCAACGCCAAAGGCAAAATTGAGCATTTTGCAAACAATGCAGATTCAGGTGAGTCAGCTCGTAACGAGCTGTCTCACCTGAAATCTGCATTGTTTGGCTGTGAGTTAGAAATATATTCCAAAAATCCTATAACATGAAAATAGAGTCGTCCGAGTTTGAACATAGAAGAGTCTACTTTAAACAATTCGGCGCTGAAAGGGTTAATACATAGTTATATATAATATTGCTTGGATGCAGTATTGGGGGCAGAGACTCGTCTGAGCCTTTACTGTATGCAGATGCATTCAAACCCCCCCCCCTCCCCCCCCCCTCGCCCCCCCACACCCCCCTCGCCCCCCCAAATCATTCTGGCACCGACATATGAGCCGTCCCGCGAGAAAACCAACATCGTGGTATCTGCGTAAAGTATCGACCCTGATCAGCCTAAGCATGCCGCGCAGGCTAACCCGGATAGACACTTTTCGTCTCCTGTGTATTTTCTGCTTCAGGAATCATTACTCTATACCTATATCCCCCTGAGACGGAATGTGTCGGCCCGGATCAGTCTACGCGGACTGCGCAGCCTGATCTATGTCGATTACATTACGCAGAGGCCATAATGTCGTTTTCTCGCGGGACGACTTTTACGTTTTAAAGTATGCCGGAAAGTGATACACAATGAGTAAATAAGGAAATAGTATTACCAGGATAAAGGCCGGGGTCAAAAACATCCAACAGATTTTTATGAGCGGAAACACTCGGAATCCGTACATGTGTTCCAGATTCTTCAGATACCTGTCAATACCTGTAACATGATTCAAAATAAAACAATGTGAGAAAAACTGATCTACAGTGCAACAAGTACATCATGAAATAGTTTATTGATATGTACACATTATGTTTGGAGGACCACATTAAAATGACTAATGATAAAACATCTATAATCATCGAATGGGAATCGTTTAAATATCAAAAGAAACAAAATGATCGTAAAGCCTGGATTTGGAAGCATTGTTTGTATTAATATAACCCTTTGCATCGAACAGACATTTAAGAACACTTCGGGGCAAGTTATAGAAACTCTATAAAATTGTATTTGTAATGACTGATTAGAGTTTAAAACATTGAGACAAAAGGTGGAATTACTCGCCATGAGAAAATTCCCATTTTATCCCAATGTTTTTAAAGTTCAACTGCTGCAAACGCGTGGAATTACGTCTGCATATGGAAAATGGCCAAATATCTCTGACACGGATTTATGCAATTGCGTTATATTGTAAAAGAAAAGTGCATGTAGTAGACGCTGTCCATTTTAGAAAAAAGACATTTATTTCCCTAGTGGATTTTCTTATCAGACACGCACAATTTTAATCACAGCCTTAATTAACTAGCTTAACCATCAATCTCTTTAAGCAATTTTAGACAAACTTTTCAAAACATATCTGAATATCATAATATAGCAAATTATCTTCTTTTTGTAATTTTAATAAGTTCACTGGAGACATCAATAACCCGTCAAAACATGTCTCTATATTTAGAAACAGTTATTTCAAATCGACTGTGAAACAAGTTCCCTCTCGACTTCTACTTCCTGGATACTGAACCAGTAGTCGACCCGCGATTGTTTCAAACAGTAAATCCATTAAATCACGGTTGCCAGTTGCCACATAACCATGCGTTTCCTGGCTCTCTCGAACCAGTACCACACAGCATTTCTTCCCAGGCAGCTGGCTACCTTACTGCATATATATAGACTTGATAACAAATCAGTTCATGGATAATAACTGGTGAGATGTTTATAAAATAGAAGATAATTATATATGTGTGTATACATATGTGTGTATAAGACACACGAATATGCCTGTTCATACCATAAACATACGAGACGGTGATCATTTCTATCAAGGCAATCACGAAGATCGTTCGGCTAACCGAGTAGTAGTCAAAAAGCTGAAAAACGTACATTCCCCCCTGTGGAAGGGGTTGTCAGCGTGTTAAACATGTCATAATAGTACTATAAAACTATCATTTTACAAGCTATATTTAAAACTGTATACATATGATCGGTGCTCCAGGACAATCAACCCTAACGTAATTAATAACCCTTTCCCACATACCAGGTGCGTAGCTTGGCAATAAACAATGTGTAGGCCTTCTCGTGAGAAAATCAACATTGTGGACTCTGCGTAATGTATCGACCCGGATCAGCCTAAGCATGCCACACAGGCGTACCCGGATAGACACTTTTCGCCTCCTGTGTATTTTCTGTTTCAGGAATCACTACTCTATCTACCCGCCCTTAGACGGAATGTGTCGGCCGGACCAGTCTGCGCGGACAGCACAGGCCGATCTGGTCGATACATTACGCAGATGTGTATCGCCGCAGCTGTATTTTGGAGCTTTTTTAGAAAAACTGTGTAGGCACGTGCTTACAGTCCCTAAAGGGAGATACGTCCCTGCATACAACACTTTCAGCAGACGACTTTGGTAACATAGTGACAAAAACCTGAAAAATCTCCATAAAAGATCAGTTAATTGTTAAATAAAGTTGAAAACATTGTGGCCAAAGGAGAACTTGCTCATGTCGTCTGCTGCTAACTCGTCAACATGCGTCTGCAGGTGGGAAAAGGGTTAAACGTGAGGGTTGCCCGTGAATCCATTCTAATAATCCAAATGGTTACTAATTTACTGGTGAATAGCGCAGAGCCAGAACAGATAGTGCGTATGAGCTGGCTGATCTGGCTCGACATTGTTCGGAGATGCCGAATGGTTGTTTTTCATAGAGCGCCGATCATATGCACTCAACATCATTAGGTCAAAGGGAAGTAAATCAATTTCAGGTGAATATATAAGACTGAGGTTGGCTCCCATTGGACAATAATGATTTTGTTGAAAGTTGAAAGTGATTTTTATAAAGTTGAATAACCTCTGACTGATTTATAACCAAAATAGTGTTCGCTTTTAGCTATGTTGACACTCTAATAGCCATTTTCAGAACATGCTGTATTTTCTGAAATTGAAAGTAAAATTCAGTGCGGGATAGGGGTCACCTTTGATTTAACCTCCTAGCTCTGTATAAAAACGGTGGACATGTGGGTTTGTTTTGCTTTTTTGGTAGTTCTAAGAATGAACTTTAGTTTGATATAGGTATATGTGTTAATTGATTTGCTAGTAACGAACCATAACCCATAATGCTGTAATGGTCGCCTATGTAAAATGATTTACTTCCCTTTGACCATTAGCAAAATACATAACGTCCTGAGGTGCACGTGCAGTGTACGTAAGGGCAATCAGAATACGCCCAGGGTCAAACTTCAAGAGACTTCTAAAGTAGGTACTCAGATGAACATATCAATAATACTTTTTTTCGGGTCTCGAGTTTTGAAATGTCATAAACATGTAAGGTTAAGAATAGTATATTATATATTGTTTGGCTTTCACCTCATGTGTTTAAATGGTAATGTAGCCATGCTACTTATAGTGAGCAGTACAATTTATTAAGGGCATGTCACACGCTACCGATGTACCTCGGCGGGACTAAACCTGAGCACACAATTGACAACGGCGAGGTAATCGGCGGAGCTCCATCGAGAAAGCACTTTGCAAAACTACAATTGGCCGTAACAATAGCGATGTAGTGCTGTATCACATCGCAAAGAACAGTAGTACCTCGTTAGTAGTACATCGGCAGGACTACGGTATCATATATCGAGGACTTGGTGTGAAACAGTTGTAACTAAAAACCTATTTAGAAAACCCTGATTTAGAGGCAATTTTGACCTCTTTGTAAATAATGCAAATTTATGTGCCATTGCTCAGAACATTGCTCGGCACCTAAATTTCCATTGTTTTACCAAGAAAAATGATTTAACGCTTATAAAGACTTTATGGCGAGGTGATTAACCTTGGAAAAAAAATACCAATTTAAGTTACAACCGTTTCACGCCAAGCCCTCGACATGTACAATTACAGTACATATTGATGCCACCGGAGAGCCGCCGAACCATTACTGGGCGCTACCGGTGCTCTACCGACATTAACAAAGCCATACCGGAGCACTGCCGTTGTAGTTCCGTTGCTCGCTCCGGCAGAAATGTTTGATCATGTTCAAAATGTTATACCGTCGCCCGCCATTGCTAATCTTCTCGCCGATGTTCTGACGATGTCCTGACGATGTACTACCGTTCTTAGCGATGTGATACCGTTGCCCTGCCGTTCTAGTACCGATCACCGAAAATAGCCAAATGTGTACTCCGGTATAGCTCCGGCGAGCCAAATCGGCTAGGTCTGACAGGTGAGAAAATATGTCAATTCAATCTTCCAAAGATGTTTTTTAATTAAACGATCCATCGTTTATTAACACTAATGAAGTTAATAAATATTGATATGCTAGGCTACAGTGCAAAAATTCCGTAACAATCTCAGCTTAGTACATACTTATGTAGTTTAACGAAAATTAAGTGAATTCGATTTCTGATTTTTAAGGATGACTTTTCTTATTGGAAAATTCATCGGATATGTTAAAAAACATTTCCGTTTCTAATTAAAGTATTTTACTAAATTTGACCTTAGAAATCTCGCCGTTTAATTCCGAAAAATAAATAGAAATCGATTTCATTTGAACTTAATCTATGTTATTGATTTGATGTCAAAAATGTCTCCATTCGAAAATGGATTTCACCCAATTTTCAGATATACCTTATTCTAACGTTGTAACGTTGCCGAACGAACACAAATAATTCGAATTCTAAATTTTAGGAATATTCTATCATGGTTTAGCCAATCAGAAATGATGTTACTCTCCTGAATTTAGAACTAGAATAAGAATGATATTAACCCTTTCCCTCATACGACAATTATGCAGCAGACGACTTTGAATGTATTTTGTCAAAACATAGAAAATCTCTATAATTGAATGGATAACCTATGACAAAAGGTGGAAAACATTGTGTCAAAAGGAAATATTGCACATTTTGTGCAATTTCTTCTTTTGTCACTATGTTTTCAAAAAGCCGTCTGCTGCAGAGGCGTCAGAAAGCGTCTATATGAGGGAAAGCAGATATCCAGTATTCATGAGCATTCGTGTATAGTGCTGAATGAATTGATAGCTATCAGTAAAGACCATACTTTACAGCTGCGCAGTCTGGTCTAGTTCTTCGCTCATAATGAGCAATTTCTCCTTTCCCAAAATGTTTTTAACTTTATTCACTCATTGTTCTTTCTTTCATAGAGAGTACCCATATGATTAACTAAATGTTTTCAAAGTCGTCTGCTGCAGATATGTTGTATGTAAAAAAAGGTTAAAGTCGTCTGCTGCAGATATGTTGTATGTAAAAAAAGGTTAAAGTCGTCTGCTGCAGATATGTTGTATGTAAAAAAAGGTTAAAGTCGTCTGCTGCAGATATGTTGTATGTAAGAAAGGGTTAAAGTCGTCTGCTGCAGACATGTTGTATGTAAGAAAGGGTTAAAGTCGTCTGCTGCAGATATGTTGTATGTAAGAAAGGGTTAAAGTCGTCTGCTGCAGATATGTTGTATGTAAGAAAGGGTAAAAGTCGTCTGCTGCAGATATGTTGTATGTAAGAAAGGGTTAAAGTCGTCTGCTGCAGATATGTTGTATGTAAGAAAGGGTTAAAGTCGTCTGCTGCAGATAAGTTGTATGTAAAACAAAAAGCTTCAAAGTCAACTTTATCGAAAACATTTGCACGAAGAACATGTTACTAAACTCTTTTCCTCATATAGACGCTTTCTGACGCCTCTGCAGCAGAGGGATTTTCGAAAATATAGTGACAAAAGAAGAAATTGCTCAAAATTGCTACACTGTTTTCCACTTTTAGTCATAGGTAATCCATTCAATTATAGAGATTTTTTTTCATTTTACAAAATATGTTCAAAGTCATATGCTCAGATTTGTCGTATGAGGAAAAGGGCACCTTTTTCCCTCATACGACAATTCTGCAGCAGACAACTTTGACCATATTTTGTCAATAAATAGAAAATCTCTATAATTGAAAGGATAACCTATGACTAAAAGTGGAAAACATTGTGCAGATCACCGAGTCTTCACTGTACGCCGATGCTGAAAGACTCTTAACCCTTACCCTCATACGACAGTTCTGCAGCAGACGACTTTGAACATATTTTGTCAACAAATGAAAATTCGCTATTATTGAATGGATAACCTATGACTAAAAGGAGAAAACATTGTGGCAAAAGGAGAGCAATTTCTTCTTTTGTCCCTATGTTTTCAAAAAGCCGTCTGCTGCAGAGGCGTCAGAAAGCGTCTATATGAGGGAAAGGGTTAAATATTTAAACGGAATCGGAAGATTTGGTGGTCTTATTTTCTCACCAGAGTCTCCGATGTCTGTGTGCATGTTGTACAGATGTAAATTCTGAGCATGTTACGCTTTTGCTACAATCTTTTCAAAATCGTCTCCTGCAGATGCATCAAAATGCGTCTGCATGCAGAAAAGGGTTAACTTCCAATCGCTTATTTAATTTGTCGCCAATAGTCTTTTTTCAAAGGTCCAATTTTCCAATGGCTGGAAACATGCTGTTATTGTACCACGAGCCAGACTCGAATGGAATGAACCCAAATGTGAGTAGTAAGATAGAAACCAACCTTAGCGTAATAATTACATGTTCAAATACAGATCTACGTATATAGAATGCATACACTGTCTGTAAGATGCTTCTTGAAACCATTTGTGAAAAATGGACGAACATTGCAAAGCAAGACAAGACGTTTCGGATGTGCAGGCTAAGCTGGTCCTATACGGATTACAACAAGATTAAGGTCGGTTTCTTATATTGGATCACCAATCATGTATACTATTGAAACAAGCGTGAAATATACTAAATTAGAACAGAATGAGCAATTCACATAAATGTCTACTAAACAGCAACAATGTGTGAGTAACTAAGCATATGGATAGAAAGGTAGAAATATTGTATTCGGGAAAATGAATGTACTCCCAATACCCCACATGTGAGCCGTCCCACGAGAAAACCAACATTGTGGACTCTGCGTAAAGTATCGACCCGGATCAGTCTAAGCATGCCGCACAGGCTAACCCGGACAGCCACTTTTCGCCTCCTGTGGATTTACTGTTTCAGGAATCACTACTCTATACATCTATCCCCCTAAGACGGAATGTGTCGGCCGGATCAGTCTGCGCGGACAGCGCAGGCTGATCTGGTCGATACATTACGCAGCTGCATTTTAGGGGCATTTTGAGAAAACCAACATTGTGGACTCTGCGTAAAGTATCGACCCAGATCAACATAAGCATGCCGCGCAGGCTAAACCGGCAGCCACTTTTCGCCTCCTGTGTATGTTCTGTTTCAGGAATCATTACTCTATACCTCTATCCCCCTGACACGGAATGTGTCGGCCCGGATCAGCCTTCGCGTACTGTACAGGCTGATCTTGGTCGATACATTACGCAGAGTCCATAATGTTGGTTTTCTCGTAGAACGGTTCATATATCTAACATTTTGCTTTAATCCTTTCCCAGATACAAAACATCTGCAGCGGACTTTGAACAAATCCATGACATAATTTGAAATAATATCAGTAAGTGAAAATATGAATAATTAAATGAGTAATTTCAACTTTTTGCCACACTGTTTACCAAAGTCGCCAGCTGCAGAGGCGCCGGAAAGCGTGTGTATTTTGGAAGGGGTAAACTAAGTAAACAATGGACTAATGGTCAAATGGTCGTCAAACAATAGCTTGACATATAAACTAGGTATGCATGGTATTGTACTTACCTCGCAGACCATGGATAGACCAATCAGAAACGAAACAAGACAGATAACACCAATCAATATTTCCCGTCTGTGGCCTCGTCGAAACGTTTTAGGGTACAGGTCAACCATAAATGTTACCAGACCTTCGACACCGACAAACTGTTGATAAAAAAATAAAATAAATATCTTTAATGGTATTCATAATAATAATTAGTATTATTATAACTAGTATTATTGTTATTAGTAGTAGTAGTAGTCATCATCATCATCATCATCATCATCAGAATTCATTAATAATAATAGAAGTTTTATTGTTATTATTATTAAAGCTATATTAAAAATAATAACAACAATTATACCTCGTGCTAATTCGAACCGTACACGGACCCATATAGGCCTATATCTTCGAGTTATTGACGTTTTCGGGTGACCGCTGGTTTTATTTTCAATCTTTTTATGCACTGTTAGCTTCGTGTTTGTGTTAATTGATAAGCGAGTCAGCGATAATCTAATGAGCAATCACAACTGCTGTTACGCCGTTTCAATACATTTGTCTAGATTATTTGCCATGCCTTGGCAGAGCTTAATACGTACTCTTCAAATCGAAAATTACCGAGCTTTTACGAATACAGTCGTTTATAGGGTCAAATGCTCAGCATGATAAGTTGTTCACAAAAAGACGCCGACACGTTACCTGCATACAAACGACAACAATCAATATAATTAGTTATCGTCTGCGATAGATCGAAACGTTTATATTATGATGCAGGTCACCGATTAGAATGCTATTAGAATATTCTGTAAGTAGTTTAGTTATTTTAAAATGTTGACATTTTGTAGCTGTTGAATACATTCGTTTTGACAAATGCATGATTACTGTAGAAATGTTTGCAAATCATACACGCACAATGTCAAATAAAAATACGCGATTCTATTCCTGCATAAAGTTAAAATAAAATAAATAAAAAGTATTGTGCTCAAACATATTTAATAATTCATTTCTGTTATAAAATACTCGAAGTCAGACGCCTTATCCATTCGGCTATCTGCAAACATTGTGGTAACATACGAAATTACACATACTGAGTAATAATACCCACAATTATAAACCAAATTGTTATGAAAGAGTTCTGAAAGCATTTATCCTTTTCCCTCTATATTGTTAAATTCAACTGCAGTAGAGAATTGGGTAGTCGGTTGTATACAGATGTAGCCATTATATAATTACAAACATGTTGTCAGGGGAGATCTACATAAATACGTACTTGGCTGTCTATAATTACAAACATGTTGTAAGGGGAGATATACAGATATACGTACTTGGCTGTCCAACCCTAGTAAGATCAGCATCAAAAAGAAGATGGCGGACCACATCGGCGCAATTGGCATCTGAGCTACGGCTTCTGGATAGACAATAAATGCAAGCCCGGGACCTAAGTATAAATTCAAATATAAGCAGTTAACCCTTTTCACCTACAATAAATATGCAGCAAACGGAATATGAACAATCTCTATAAATTACACTATAGATGTGAACACATTGCGACAAAGGGAAAATTGCTCATGGTAAGCCCTAATGTCTTCAAAAGTCGTCTGCTTTAGAGACGTCAAAAAGTCGTCTGCTTTAGAGACGTCAAAAAGTCGTCTGCTTTAGAGACGTCAAAAAGTCGTCTGCTTTAGAGACGTCAAAAAGTCGTCTGCTGTATGAGGTTAAGGGTTAATTGGATATGTGTCTCGATAGCCATCTGATATCATTGAACATTCGAATGTGTTTGCTTTAACCCTTTCCTTCATACGACAATTCTGCAGAAGACGACTTTGAACATATTTTGTCAACAAATAGAAAATCTGTATAATTGAATCGATAACCTATGACTAAAAGGGGAAAACATTGTGACAAAGGGAGAAATTGCTCAATTTGCAATAATTTCTTCTTTTGTCACTATGTTTTCAAAAAGCCGTCTGCTGCAGAGGCGTCAGAAATCGTCTATATGAGGGAGAGGGTTAACGGTGTTGTAACCTCTTTCAACAGTTCTCCAGCTATATCATAGCAAAACATAACAGATAATTTATTTACACTTGTCAAAGTACACGGACTTGTTTACATGCGTATATACATAATGTAATTTAATCACATGCAAATAGTACATAGAAACTTCCCCACTTCACTTTTGCAACCATTGCGTCAATAGGAGAAATTGCTCTTAATAAGGAATAATCTATCCATTTGCTACAATGTTTTCAACTCTTACGAATTATTGAATTTTCATTTCTATATTTTTACCAGGATGTAGTCAAATACGTCTGCTAACGGTTTGTCATAAATATGGTAAAGGGTTAAATGATGCAAAACACGGACCAAACGCGACTTTTTATATATTTATATTAGTAGGACCAAGTAGATAGATATCTGTGTAATGGCATTGCCTCTAGCTACGTTCGTTTTAAGTCAGTGGGCTAAAGTGTCTATAATGAAAGAAACCCAGCCGCCTGGGAAGAATGTTGTTATGGGTCATGGTGCGAGCAAGTCTTGGAATTCGTGGTTAGGAGAACTGGGCGCCATTATATGACTTTAATACTGTTGAAAACGGATATTAACTCTAGTCAATCATTCTTATATGGCCGCAAAGCGAGTGTCCGGCTTGTTACTCGTAAACAACCGGCTACCACATTTCCGGTGTCCGGCTTGTTACTCGTAAACAAGCGGCTACCACATTTCCGGTGTCTGGCGAAAAAGCATATAGAGTTCAAAATATTGTGGCAGAAGGAGAAATTGCTGGTCTTGAGCAATTTCTTTTTTTTGCCACAATGTTTTCAAAAGGTCGTCTGCTGCAAAGGCGTCACGAAGCGTCTGTATGTTGGAAATGGTTAATAAAAAGCAACGCTCGGTGTACAATAACCCTTTCAAACAGGCAGGTGCATTTTGACTAGTCTGCAGCAGAGACATATTGCATACAACAGTGTTAACCCTTTCCCTCATAAAGACGCTTTCTGACGCCTCTTCAGCAGAAAAGAGCAATTTCCCCTTTTGCCGTACTGTTTTCAAATTTTGTTCAGTTATTCTATCCTCATTAATAAATAGTTTCTACGTGTTTGCCTATATGTTAATAAAGTCGTCTGCTGCAGATTTATTGTTTATGGGAAAGGGTTAAAGAAGAAATTGCTCATAAAAAGCGTTTTACCACTGTTGTAACAATTGTTTTTCAACTAAATTCAATAATAGTTATCTGCTGGAGAACTGGTGAATGTGGGAAAGGTTTAAATGAAACTACTTATTTAAAATATTCATAAACACTGCATGTTGTCACATTGTACATATAGATAAACCTGTTCCGTTTTATATACCCTTTCCCACATACAACAAATATGCAGTTGACGACTTTAAAATAATTCTGTAAAAAAATATTCGAAAATATCTTTATATGAAAATATAATTATTGAACAAAGTTGAAAACATTGTGTTTTCAAAAGTCGTCTGATACAGAAGGGTCAGAAAGCGTCGATGAACCAAAGGTTCGAATCGCATCATGTCAAAACGGACAAATGGCAATAGCTCAATTAAAACAGAGGCGAACGTTTGTAAAACGCCCACTTCAACAGACCCTTAACCCTTTCACTGCCGAATTTCACAAAGTCGACTCTCCCATGTTGAAAAATGAAACACTCCATTTCACGTCCAACAGGAACTTTTAATTTTTAAGTAGCAAACAATGCAGATTTCAGGAGAGACAGCTCGTTACGAGCTGTCTCTCCTGAAATCTGCATTGTTTGCAAAAGCCTTTAATTGCCTTTGGCAGCGAAATATTGAACAGTGCGCTTATACGCTAGATATGCATCGAAGTCACCCCTGACAACATTTAAGAAGTGTAGCGTAATTGTATATATATGCTTCCATGCACCTGAATTTCACCATTTTCCCACATACAACATATCAACAGCAGATGACACTTTTATTCGCAACAGCGTGTCCACGGGATGTAGATTCATGGTTAACGATCCATTGCGATTAGACCTCGAGACTGCTGTGCGACTTTTTTAAAACATATAATATCTCTAAAGGTTTTATTGGGATGGTAATATATATTTTTTTTCGCATAGAGAATTATTTTTTTCACTGACATTTATCGAACCGTTTCACGGACTTCGCATATCGTGTTAAGCGAAACCATAAATATGAATATTTTTAAAATAGATTTGGAAATATCATGGCAAATGGAGAAATTACTCATCAAAGTTTTTCAAATTTCTTCTGCTGCAGATGCACCAAAATGAGTCGAGGGTAATTAGTCGCCGGGCAAAAGCCCGCGACTTCTATTTTTAATAGCTTTTCGGAAATCACATGGGAGGGCGGCTTATTATTAGAAAGAAACAAATCTAGATGATTTGAACATATTACAATTGTGGTTGTTTACGAACACTAATAAATGACACATCTAAAATGAAATAAATATTCCGATTTTTTAATGTTTGCAGTTATTTTATTTCACTCGCATTTAAGTTTTTTGTCTTATTTACGAAGACAAAAGTGGTCCCTTCAAGACGTGAACCAACACCCCCTAATGCAGACTCTTATGTGTCATCATTGAGGTCAATTTCGGATTCTCCTTTTAATAGCAATTTTAACTTACTAAATGTTGTTTTCATGTTCAAAGAGATGTCTTGATTTGTGTAGAATTCATTTAATAATGTTAATCCATGAATATCTAAAGTAGGAACTGTTTCTAAGCTAAATATAGACCCTATTCTGTTGTGTAGTTTCGTGACCTTTAACATCGATTTTCGCGCATGCGCATTTCGATATGAAAAAGCGAGTGATATTATTTTATTTTAGACAAGTACAAGACGAATGTTTGACGCAAAGCGTCAAAGAGAAGCCGCAATGTTTCGTTGTACATGTAGAAATAAGAAAAAAAGAACATTTTTAAATCCACAAACAATAGAACAATTTAAACTGTAGACGGTAATGCTAATATATTTCTCCTTTTGAAGACTTTTGTGTGTTTTCTTCAAATTACCTCCCTTTAAAGCAATACCAGGATATTTACCTTGTGATTCGAATAAGATTGACACGCATTGAAATTATATGAATGAATACTATTATTTAAATAAGTAACAACAGCAAAATTAAATTTAAGCCAGATAAATGTGTACACATTTCGTTAATTGTTTATAGATACCCTAATGTATAGGTATGAATATAAACTTTATAAGCAAATGTTTTCATTTCAACGTTCCTAATGTTTGAATAGACTAAGAAAAGTCAAGAATACATAAATAAATCAATGCAGTCTTTTCCGGCGACATTGATGCCTTGCATCAACTTTCTCTTGTATACATTAGATGTAGAACATCCCTCAACGGCTCACTTATGTCCGTATTCGGAATTGTTTGTGGGTTTGCCGATCATTTCTACCGGAACACAGATCTCTTCCGACTTTAGAAGGAAATCGCAGGACCTGTATGCTGTTGATAAAAACCGACCATGTACGGAAATCGCGGAGCCCATTAGGGTTTTTAAGCGTTCTACGCCGCCTTCAACAATTGTACAGTTATACCACAGCGTTTCCCGGGTTAGTTACCAGTACTAATAAGTCCATTTATCCTGACACCAGCCAGTCAGTCGTAATGCTAACCCCGCAACCCTGGGTGCCAAGGAGGGCCGCCATTACTACCAATTAACCCTTTCCCTCATATAGACGCTTTCTGACGCCTCTGCAGCAGACGGGTTTTTGAACACATAGTAACAAAAGAAGAAATTGCACAAAACGTGCAATTTCTCCTTTTGTCACAATGTTTTCAACTTTTAGTCATAGGTTATCCATTCAATTATAGAGATATTCCATTATTTAACAAAATGAGTTCAAAGTTGTCTGCTGCAGGATTGTCGTATGAGGGAAAGGGTTAAAGTATCTGGTATGATTATGCCGCGGATCGTACCCGCGACCTCCCACATCGAGGCAGACGCTCAACCACTACACCAGCGTGGCGGTCGAGCACAATAGCCGGGGACTCAAATAATAATCAATACAGTTTGATTACCTGACTCGGCGACCTCTGATATATCCACTCCCTGTTTATTGGCCATGAATCCCAGAACAGAGAATATCACAAAACCAGATAACAGACTGGTAAAACTGTTCATGCCGGCGAATAATAGACAGTCCCTGAAAGTGGAAACGGAGAAAAGGCAGAATAACTGACTTAGGAAAATAGAAAGTAATAAAAACGTAGACATATATATAAGCCGTGTCAGGCGATTTGGGGTTTTAATGCATCTGCGAACAGTAAAGACTCAGGTGAGCATCATCTTCGCTAGCCAAGGCAACTTCGTACATTGAATATAGATATAAACTTGCAGAAGATAGGAGTTGAAAACTATACGTAGCTTTAACTCTATGTTGAAATAACAATATGTATAAAAGTACGTGTATTACATGACAACTGATCATTGAAATAAATTGATATAGACAAAGGATATTTTAAACATCGACTGGCCGCGTGGCCTAATGGATAAGGCGTCTGACTTCGAATCAGAAGATTGCGAGTTCGAGTCTCGTCGTGGTCGTAAAGTTTTTTTACAATTTTCTTTGCAATTTTTATTCAAAAATATTATATATAGACATTGTTTTTTCATTAACTCTTTCAGCGCCACAGGCAATATTGAGTTTTTTGCAAACAATGCAGATTCAGGTGAGTCAGCTCGTAACGAGCTGTCTCTCCTCAAATCAGCATTGTTTGCCTTTTAGTTACAAAAATAGTCCAAAATGTTCATTAATTAAGAAATGGAAACACCCGATTTTGAAGTTGGAAGAGTCTACTTTAAACAATTCGGCGCTGAAAGAGTTAAATTATTTACACGCAACGTTACTACAAAAACGTTTAGAGACTGATGAAAACTACAAAGGTTCAATATAGATGTTTATAATAATTGCGTGCAAGGTTCGATCCCTAGTCCAAGGGCAATGGTTATCTAGAAGTGCCCTCTGGCAAGGCACATTTCCTAGCCAAGAACTGATTTATTTAGCCAGGGATCATTAATAAATTGACTGTCGCCTTAATATAACTGAAATATTGTTGCAACGTCGTAAACAAAAACAATTATAAACATAGTAATTGAACCACGTCATGCGATAAAGGGTCTTATTCTTTCTCGGTATGTCTTCCTTTAATGTCACAATGCATGAGAACAAGCGGAGCTACACATCTAGCTTGTTGTCTGATTGACCTGCATGGATAGCTCGACAGTCTTCATTTGTTTAAATCACTCCAAATCCATATTGATGTAACAGGAACATTAATAATTACATGAACATGTCGGTTACAATGGCAGCTGGCCGCGTGGCCTAATGGATAAGGCGTCTGACTTCGAATTAGAAGATTGCGAGTTCGAGTCTCGTCGTGGTCGTACTTTTTTTTATCGTTTTATTTACAATTTTATTCAAACTCTCTTAACAATATATTTGAAATTAAACATGAGATTGATTATTTTAACGTTACAGCAGAAAGTTTAAAATAATTTGTTACTGACATGAAGTTTTCGATTTCAATGATATCAGGCCGCGTGACCTAATGGATAAGGCGTCTGACTTCGAATCCAAAGATTGCGAGTTCGAGTCTCGTCGTGGTCGTTAATTTTGTATTATCGTTTTATTTACAATTTTATTAGAAATATCTTATTGAAACTCTTTTATCAAAGTAGGTAAGATTTAACATGATATTAATTATTTTAACGTTACAGTGTTTTTAAACAAATTGATCTACACATCTAGCTTGTTCTTAAAAGTTGGATCTAGGACTATAGTACATGTAGCCGGACAGTGAAGTGTCTGATGAACCTGCATGGATAGCTCGACAGTCTTCATTGTTCGAACGTACTTGACTCCAAATTCATTGATGTAGCTGATAGCAGGAACATTAAAATAATTTGATTATGACATGAAAATATCGTTTACATCGACAGCCGGCCGCGTGGCCTAATGGATAAGGCGTCTGACTTCGAATCAGAAGATTGCGAGTTCGAGTCTCGTCGTGGTCGTAAATATTTTATTGTCCGTTTATTTACAATTTTATTCGAAATATCTTATTGAAACTCTTTTATTTATTTAGGTAAGATTAAACATGAGATTGATTCTGTTCACGTTACAATGTATTACAACAAGCGGAGCTACACATCTAGCGTGTTATTACAATGTTGCATCTAGGACTTAAAGTACACATAGCCGGACATACATAGTAATTGATCCACGTATGCCGTTAAATGTCATATTGATTCTCCAGTATGACATCCTATAAGTCACAATGTATTAGAACAAGCGGAGCTACATATCTAGCTTGTTATTAAAAGGTTACATCTAGGACTATAGTACACGTAGCTGGACAGTGAAGTGTCTGATGAACCCGCATGGATAGCTCGACAGTCTTCCTTGACTCCAAATTCATTGTTGTAGCTGACAGCAAGAGCATAACAATAATTTGATACTGACATGAAAATGTCGTTTAAAATGACGGCCGGCCGCGTAGCCTAAGGGATAAGGCGTCTGACTTAGAATCAGAAGATTGCGAGTCCGAGTCTCGTCGTAGTCGTTACTATTTTAGTATCGTGTTATTTACAATATTATTGAAGTTTAATAATGTTATCACAACCAATTGACCTGATAATTCGTTCAAGAAACAATGTTAAACTACATGTAAACACAACGCGTTACGTAGGGACACGTTTGACAGAGTGGCCTAATGGATAAGGCGTCTGACTTCGAATCAGAAGATTGCGAGTTCGAGTTTCGTCGTGGTCGATAGTTTTTTTATCGTTTTATTTACGATATTTTTTCAAAATATCTTATTTAAACTCTTTTATCAATGTCTCTAAGATTTAACATGAGATTGATTCTTTTAAAGTAACAATGCATTAGAACAAGCGGAGCTACACATATAGCTTGTTCTTAAAAGTTGGATCTAGGTCTGTAGTACATGTAGCCAGACAGTGAATTGTCTGATAAACCTGCATGGATAACTCGTCAGTCTTCATTGTTCGAACATACTTGACTCCAAATTCATTGATGTAGCTGATAGCAGGAACTTTAAAATAAATTAAATACTGACATGAACATGACGATTGTAATTACAACCGGCCGCGTGGCATAATGGATAAGGCGTCGGACTTCGAATCAAAAGCTTCCGAGTTCGAGTCTCGCCGTGGTCGTAATTTTTGTGACTATAGTTTTATTTACAATTTTCTTCAAAACATCTTAATCAAACTTTGTTATCAATTCATCTAAGATTAAACATGATATTAATGCCCCGGTGTGACCTCTCCTTAAACGTCACACTGTATTAGTACAAGCGGGACTTTACATCTGGCTTGTTCTCAATATGTTGCATCTAGTGATAAACATTACAATTTTAATTCCATAGTTGTATATGTATGTATAAAGGTAATTAAAGTTATTCATATATAACACACGTGTGTTTATGTTTCATTTTGATTATGCTTGAGGCCATCATGGAAGATTGAAATGCTTACATGTACTATGTCAAATGAGAGTCCTGTGATTAAATTAGTAGTATTGTCATTATCATTAAGCCAGTATACTGTGTTTGGTTTATACCTGTATGCATTGTGTATTTGAATTAGTAGTATTGTCATTATCGTTAATCCAGTATACCGTGTTTGGTTTATACCTGTATGAATTGTGTATTTGAATTAGTAGTAGTGTCATTATCGTTAAGCCAGTATACCGTGTTTGGTTTATACCTGTATGAGTTGTGATTGAATTTGTTGTAACTTCCGAGCGCCACTAACGTTCCGATGGCCAGTGAATACGAATAGAACACTTGGTTCCCGGCGTCCGCCCATACCTGGTATATAAAACAATAGTCTCATTAGTAATTAAAAGTTTATTATATATTAGAATTAAAAATATTTGTATTGATCCGTTGTCTGCTCGAACCGATTGTGTGTGCCACCAGTATAGAGCCACCACCAACTGACCTGTATCTATATTTGAGCCTCTCCGTGGGAAAACCAATATTTTGGTTTCTGCGTAATGTATCGACCCAGATCAGCCTGCGCAGTCCGCGCAGGCTAATCCAGGCCGACACATTCCGTCTCAGGGGGATAAAGGTATAGATTAATGATTCCTGAAACAGAAAATCCACAGAAGGCGGACAGTGTCGCACCGGTTAGCCTGCGTGGCATGTTTAGGCTGATCCGGGACGATACTATACGCAGAGTCCACAATGGTGGTTATATCGCGGGACGATACTATACGTAGAGTCCACAATGATGGTTATATCACGGAACGATACTATACGTAGAGTCCACAATGATGGTTATATCGCGGGACGATACTATACGCAGAGTCCACAATGTTGGTTATATCACGGAACGATACTATACGTAGAGTCCACAATGATGGTTATATCGCGGGACGATGCTTTACGTAGAGTCCACAATGATGGTTATATCGCGGAACGATACTATACGTAGAGTCCACAATGTTGGTTATATCGCGAGACGGGACTATACGTAGAGTCCACAATGTTGGTTATATCGCGGGACGATACTATACGTATAGTCCACAATGTTGGTTATATCGCGGGACGATACTATACGCTATATCGCGGGACGATACTATACGTAGAGTCCACAATGTTGGTTATATCGCGGGACGATACTATACGTATAGTCCACACTGTTGGTTATATCGCGGGACGATACTATACGTAAAGTCCACAATGTTGGTTATATCACGGAACGATACTATACGTAGAGTCCACAATGTTGGTTATATCGCGGGACGATACTATACGTATAGTCCACAATGTTGGTTATATCACGGAACGATACTATACGTAGAGTCCACAATGTTGGTTATATCGCGGGACGATACTATACGTAGAGTCCACAATGTTGGTTATATCGCAGGACGATACTATACGCAGAGTCCACAATGTTGGTTATATCGCGGGACGATGCTTTACGTAGAGTCCACAATTATGGTTATATCACGGAACGATACTATACGCAGATTCCACAATGTTGGTTATATCGCGAAACGATACTATACGCAGAGTCCACAATGTTGGTTTTATCGCGGGACGGCTCATTTAACGTTGGCAGCTCAACTCAGCATTATAAGCTTGATATTCCTAAAATTGAGTTTGGACTCTTCAAAAGGCAAAGCTGGACAAGTCCATTTAAACAACTCTGGAATAAAAGGTTAATTGTTTTGAACACTATGTCGATCAAGCGTTTGATACGTACAAGTGGTGCTCAAATTGAAAGTGCATAAAAATAGTATCAAATTTCAATTTTATAGTTCAGAAACGTTTGCTGTTGATGGCATGGCGGTCACAATTAAGTAAAGTGCCATTCTTGTTCGTATGCTTAATCAGTCGGTAGGAGCGGATATAAGGGCCGAGGCAAAGTATCGAATTGTCTATACTAACTGTCTATGTAAAGTCGACGGCAAAAGATGGTTGCCATTTTATATTTTAAAGATTTCTCTTACCTGTATGTTCCAAATTTTGCTGAAATCTGGTACGATGTAAAACTTGATTCCCTCCATGGCGCCATCTAGCGTCAACCCTCGTATTAACAGTATAAACATCAGTAAGTATGGGGTTGTTACCGTGATATACATCACCTGTTAACGGAGGAATAATGGACAAACAGTTGAACATTGTTATCATTGCAACAAGAGACAGTGAAGACTCCAGCCAAAATGACCAGGCTTATCATTTGTGAGATTAACTTTAAAGACGAACGGCATCGGAACATCTGTGTTTTAATGAAAAACTCACACTATGTTTTTTCCGATAGTGGATTATTCAAACCGTTTCAATTAATACATTGTTTGATTGATTACGGTTTAACGCCGTTTTCAACACCTTTTTAGACATATCACGGCGGCCAGTTCACCTACTCATTCCCATGGGCGGGCTCATATATTGAATCTGACCTTAGTGAAATAATTACACAATTCGTAACATCGCGGTCAGTGAAAAGTCATAGAAGTATGACTACCTTATGCACCGGAGTACATCTGTCAAAGGAATACACGTGTCTGTCAGATGATGGACGACTGGGCATTTACACTGACAAGTCCATTTCTATAGCTACATTTTGTTAATTTGTAGTCGTGGCCCAGAGTCAATGAGTTTGCAGGCGACACTGCTTGGGGACGTATACGCGTATGTGTCTTAATAAAACTTTGAGTACGAAACATTTGGTGTATCGTTGATTATTTAATCCATCTCATTGGAACCACATCAAAATACTTCTCTGTGTGTATATTGGAACTGGCGACACCGCATAAAAAGTCGTCTCGAATTAACCCTTCACTTTTAAATGTAAATGACCAGGCGCTTGTTTTTCTGTCCAATGAAATATCACGTTGGTTGTTCGTTTCGGATATCAACATGGTTAATGTACAATAGGAACACTCAACGAACATCATCTCGTGTTGTATACTGATTATCTCCCCTGTTCATAAACAACAGGAACAATCAACGAACATCATCTCGTTTTGTATACGGATTATCTCCCCTGTTCATAAACAATAGGAACACTCAACGGACATCATCTCGTTTTGTATACGGATTATCTCCCCTGTTGAAACATAACGATTTTGTAGGCGACAATTTCATTGGCTGACGAAAAAGTCAATCTGTAGTAGACATTCATCAGATATATACTAGTATTTAATATGCTACAGTTTACTTTACACGAACTATAGATGTACATACTTTACCGGACCCTTTGATCCCCTTCCAAATACAGAAATACACGACGATCCACCCCAGGAGTAAACATAAACACAGATCCCACTTTATCATCCCGGGCTCATCAATACCGTCTGATATTGCCAAGACTTTACGCCTAAAATGAAATCGACATTCGACATATTGCATTTCAAATATGAACACAAACCCAAATGTTTTGCTAGCAATCCATGCATTGAAATATGGTTCTGAAGTGTGTGCGAATAAGTCTTAGAGTTATGACGCATAAATGAAATATTTACCATCATGTTTTCATATATATTCAATATTAATTAGTCTCCGGGCAGAAGCCCGCGACTTATATTTTAATAGCGTTTCGGAAATGCCATGGGAGGGCGAGTTATTATTAGAAAGAAAAAAATCTAAATGTCTTGAACATATTACGATTGTGTTTGTTTAAAAACACTTAGTTATTACACTTCTAAAATGAAATAAATAATCCGATGTTTTAAGTTTTTGCAGTTTCTTTATTTAGACTCGCATTTATGTTTTTTTTGTTTTATTTGCGAAGACAAAATAGTCACTGCTAGACTTGCTGCAGATGGACTCGCTGCAGACTGCTATGTGTCAATATCGAGATAAAATTCACGTCGAATTCTTCTTTTAAAAGCAATTTTAACTTACTGAATGTTATTTTCATGATCAAAGAGATGTTTTGATTTGTGTAGAATTCATTTAATAATGTTAATCCATGTATATCTAAAATAGGAACTGTTTCTAAGCTAAATATAGTGTTGATCGTGACCTAGTTTCATATTGCAAAAATATAAAGGGAAGTAACCGGAAGTAAAATGTAAATTAAGAAAAATGCTTCCATGACATTGACGAGTTATGCAGACAAATAATGCCGCTCGAAAAGTTGATTTCTAATACGTCACGAAACGATTGCATGGGCTGAATGTAGGAGAAAGAAAGATAATATAGAAATGCGTGTTTTCTCTCGAATGCAGTGGAATGAAACATGCACTAAAGCTTTGCCTAATTTTGTATTCACTTTCTTCGATGTCACAACGACTCGATCTTGACACGAGGTCAACATTTCGAAAGAATGCTCAAACACCTAATATTACAGATAGATAGCTAATATAACACATTTAAATGATTACATATATGTGATATAAAATGTTTATTTGGCTTGAAACAAATTAAGTAAAGAACAAACTCTGAAAAACAATAATTTTAGAAATAACGAAAATCTGGTCTTTCGCACCCAAGTGTGGTCTACTTTTTAAACATATGAGGATAAATTTTAACATCTGTGAAATAAAATTATTATTAAAAAGGAGGAACTTCATGTCTTCAGCAATTAAACCGTTGTCTCAATGTTTTAAACGTTTAAAGGTTTTCTTTGTATCTTCAGACATGGAAAGGGTTAAACAGCTTTGTATTGCATTTAGATTTAATCCCAAACTGTATGTGTTGTGGTTTTATTGACAAATACAAAAAATTCAAAATCCTGACCAAACGAAATCCTGAAATTTGTATGTGGAATTTCTAAAAATCCTGGAATTAGTCCTTAATGAAAACTTGTTGAGGTCAAGAGGCGAGAATGATATGTCATTTTCCGGTTATTGATTTTCTGCTTTAAAATATAATTTCGATTTTCAACTTACTCCCAAAATTCAGTTACTGGATCGGAAACGAAGGACTTCCTGTTGCTCAATATAGAAGCGCTGGTCACGTTATATGACGTCATATTCTCTTGTGACGTAACATTATTGCTGGTTCCCGCTTTTCGTCCACCGACGGTACAGTCCGGGGTGTTCCAGTCGTTATCACAATGGGACCAGGGAAGAACGGCAGTGAGGGAGGCGAAGAGATAGTAAAAGGACCAGGACAGGAGAATATTGTAGTCGCAGTTCACAAGGAAACCGATCACGGCGGCGGCCACCCCGATACCTACAAATAGCGAAACATATTGAGATGCGTCAGACGTTGTGAGAGTTTTCTGATTCTGCGTAGTGGGAAGACGCAGGTGAGCAAGTGGACAAGCACAGTCTGATCAGATTATTCAAAGGGACTTGCTCCTGTATGATCTAAAATAAATTGACCCTTTACATATTTTTGTGTAGATCATACAGGATATTTATGTCCAGGGTCATATATTTTTTAAAATCAAACAGGAGCAAGTCCATTAGGATTATTCATGGTTCGTGTGTATGTTATATATAGACCTATATTCTGACAAAAATAGAAGTGTATACTATTTTTTTTTTTTTTTTTTTTTAATCTGGTGCTTTACGCCGATGCTGAAAGTATTTCAGTGATATCTCGGCGTACTGACACCAGTGGTATAGTACCACTCTGATACTATCCCCGCAACCCTGAGCGCTAAGGAGGGAAACCACATCTACCGTTTTTAAAGCTTTTGGCCTACTAGGTGTACACCAATCTAACTCATTCCCATGTATACATCTGCAGCAGACGACTTTGAACTCATCTTGGCAAATTTTGAAAATTAAAGTATAATCATTGAATAGGGTTGAAATAGTGTGGCAGAAGGAGAAATTGCTAATTATGAGCAATCTCCTTTTGCCACAATGGTTTCAAAAGTAATCTGCTGCAGAGGCGTCAGAAATTGTCTGTATGTCGGAAAGGATTAAGAGACAGTAAGACCTCAAATCGTCTGACGTGACTCATATCCATAAAATGTATAATTTAATAAAACGCATACCAAGTACTGTAATTATTCACGTATTGATAAAACGCATACCAAGTACTGTAATTAGTCACGTATTAACAAAACGCATACCAAGTACTGTACTTATTCACGTATTAATAAAACGCATACCAAGTACTGTACTTATTCACGTATTAATAAAACACATACCAAGTACTGTAATTATTCAGGTATTAATAAAAACGCATACCAAGTAATAATGGTCATGTTGATATTGCCGAGAAATACGTACCCTGTAAAAGCGGACATATTTGCCACGCATTCATTCCTCCCTGCGACATAAACTGGCCTAATGATACTTCGAGGAAGAAGGTCGGTATTCCACCAATTATACAGCATACAAAGTATGGGATTAAAAACGCTCCTTAAATAGGAAAAACTGTACATAACACAAAGTATGGGAATAAAAAAGCTCCTAAAATAGAGACAACTGTACATAAAACAAAGAATGTGATTTAAAACGCTCCTAAAATAGCGAAAACTGTACATAATACAAAGTATGAGATTAAAAACGCGCCTAAAAAAGGGAAAACCGTACATAATACAACGTACGGGATTAAAAACGCTCCTAAAATAGGCATATCCAACTATGAGAATCAGCGACTATAAAAATCGATAACTTAAATTACATGGGATTATAGAGCAACTTTTTAGTTTTTACTCAATGACAATTTTATTTTGCAAAAATTTAAAAAGGCACTTATCAAGTTTTCAAGACAAATATCTCCCGAATATAAATATATTTTTTTATTTGATTTATATTAATAATATTTTGGTCCTTTTTAACTTTGAATACAGTCACCCTAAATTCCCTCTTTATTGCATATAAACCGGTAAGAAAATGGTATTTTTCCGCTAATTTTCACACGTTCTTTAGTAAATATCTTTTTTTAGAAATAAAAAATTAACAGGGCACTTACGGCTTAATGTAGTAAATTCACTTACCTTTTATTTGACATATATTTTATTAAAATAAAGTAATAACATTTTGGTCCTTTTTACCATTTTCTACAAGTACTACTAACGTTTTAGGGTAACATTTACGTTTCCGTGATTACTAGCGAAAGCTTCCGATAATTACCGACCATTGCCGGACGATTTATGATGGGGTAATAATCTATTTATTACCCCCGCTGTGCAGACTGTGTATATTGCGTTATCTTACATATATATCAGCATGTAATGCCTTTTACCTAAATTCGATGCTTGTATAGTCAGAACGGATAAATTTCAACATTTGTTAATATTATCTTATCTAAATAAAATGGATGATTGTTATAACTATTCAATTGTTAAATCAAACCATAAGGCAAAGACCTAATGTGTTATTAGGTCTTTGCATAAGGTGATCGGTATCCATGCATATTGTATGACTTGTCCAAATTCATGATATGGTATGGAGAGAGAGAGAAAAACAGACAGAATATAAATGAATTACTATCATTAACGAAACCATTTTGTATAATCAGTGGGGTTTTTGTTGTTGTATGTACTGAAACGCATTGCGACCCCCTTGTTTGTATTATATTATGAAATTTATACATTTTGGTGACTTAAAGGCCCATGGGGCCGGGTGTTAATAATAATTGTTAAAAAATAAATGTATATTATAAATCGTGTGTAAAACATGTCACCGTAGTAAACAATTTACTTACTTACTCCATTTGAAAACATAATGGCAAGATAGTTTATAATGATGAATATATACTTTTGCTAACACTATTTCAAAGTCGTCTTCTACAAATAAAATTCGGACTTTATAATATACATTTATAAGGTAATACATTTTTAATGTAGTTAGACTATATTTTCTAAACTTAAATCTCTCATTTCCAAAGCTTCTTTAATAAATGTTAACGTATTGACTTGCGTCTTACTTCTTTTTGATGCCAGTATATTGATAAATTGGGTAAATTGGGTAACAGTTGGCCAAGTTATAGAAAGGAATCTTTTTCTTAAATCATTGAATTTCGGACAAATGCTCAGGAAGTGATATTTTGTTTTAATCTGCATTGAATTACAAAGTTCTGTTCGCTCTATCAATATTTTCGAATCGTTTAGTTTCAATTGCCAGTTTATATGATTTTCTATCATGTCTAGGATAATTAACGTGTGTGTAATGAGCTTATCAAAAAATGTGAACAACTTATCAACAATTATTGATTAAACCATTTAAATCCACAATACTGAAAACATGTCATAAGTTGAAATTAAACATCTTTTCTGGGTCTAGGATCAGTAAAGATTAAGTGTATCATCCAAACATGACAACATGGAAATTGGACATTTATCGAAAATATCACGAAACAAAAGAAGGTACAATAAACGCGATTCCAATTACTGGACTGTTCAGACTGCGGAAATGAATAAAAACAAAAAACGGAAAATTCAGGATGAACTTAAACAGGCAGAAGTCGATTACCGCGAAGTACAGGATAATCAGGACAGTTCTGGGAAAAGCCTCAACGAATCAAGCATCCCTGAGCTCAAGCTCATATTAAAAAAGTTAGGAGTTAGTACAAAATTGCGTAAAAAAGAAAAAATCATTGAACTGATCCATTGCACGAAAAAAAAGTAGACTTTTATTAACTAAACTTTAATAGGCATTACCCCCACTCAAATAATAAGGTTGTGTAATTGCCTTAAACAAATATACTAAAAAAGATCTATTTATCATACAGATCTACACCTAGTTTTTAATGATATTTTTACGGTATTAAATTTAATTTAAGTCTAGTTTTTCCGAATTATTTTTCATATTTTCTAGAACGGGAGGTTAATTCTATTAGGCCCAGCCATATTTACAAATGGACTAAACACACGAGTTCACACATATTTGAAAACGGTGTTAGAATAATTGAGATTGCTCGTTACGAGATATTTGAATTATTTTTGCAATGTTTTCGACTTTTTTTTTAACAAAATAAAACCATAATTGATGGATCTAATTTGTTAATTGATGCTCTCTATTGCAAAGAGGAAACACACTTATGGAGGAACGAATAATTATATATACAATATTGACAGTATTATTTCGTTATGAATAATAACAAAAAAAAAGAGCTCCATGTCTGTAACAATGTACATGTATTATATGAAATTGATAATGATGAAAAAACCCGGCTCGACTATTTATTGGTAAATTCAAAGACCTAATGTGTTATTAGGTCTTTGGTAAATTGAATAAAAATATCGATATCATAACACCCTAGTTTTATTACCCTATAATCCCATGTTGAAGTACCCTGTGTATCTCTCTACTGCCCTCCGGCCGCACTATCGATGTATACATACCGAATGTACACAAATGTCCGGTAATTTCCGCCAATTAGCAAAATGATAACAAGAGCAGATAACAATTAAATTAGTCAACAATTAGTACGGCTTAAACAGTGGTACATTGTCTCCCCTGTCTCTCCTGTTTTTTTGCATGAGGACCATTGTGCCATATGGAAAACTGTGTATAATACAAATTATGGGATTATGTAGGGAAAATGGAAACAAGGGGATGAAATAGTAGTATACAACATACACAGTATGAGAATACCAACGCTCCTAAAATAGGGAAAACTGTACATATTACAAAGTATGGGATTATGTAGGGAAATGGAAACAAGGGGATGAAATAGTATTATACAACATACAAAGTATGGAATTGTAAACGCTCCTAAAACAGAGGGAAATGTACATAATACAATGTATGAGATTATGTAGGGAAAGGGGAATACAAGTGTATGCAATGGTATTATAAAACATACACAGTATGGGATTAAAACCGCTCCTAAAATAGGGAAAACTGTGCATATTACAAAGTATGGGATTAATTAGGGAAAATTGAATATAAATGTATGCAATATTATTATACAACATACAAAGTATGGGAATAAAGAGGCTAAACAAAGGAGGGAAAATATACATAATGCAAAGTATGGGATTATGTAGGGAAATGGAAAAAGGGGGATGAAATAGTATTATACAACATACAAAGTATAGGATAATGTAGGGAAATGGAAAAAGGGGGATGAAATAGTATTATATAACATACAAAGTATGGGATTATAAACGCTCCTAAACAAGGGAAAATGTACATAATACAAAGAGTGTTTTATTAATCGCGAATCGATATCATTGTAATTGCACGATTGGTATTCTATGGACACGTTTGTGTCTTATTGCATCTGCGTACTGTCTCAACTCATGAGGGTCAACGAACATATGCATAGAGTCTTCACTGTTTGCCTAAATGTAAAATACCTACACATATATTCTCTCAACTCATGAGGATCTGCGAAAATATGCATAGAGTCATCACTGTTTGCCTAAATGTTAAATATACCTACACATATATTCTCTCAACTCATGAGGATCTGCGAAAATATGCATAGAGTCTTCACTGTCCGCCTAAATGTAACATATACCTACACATATATTCTCTCAACTCATGAGGATCTACTAAAATATTCCAAGAGTCTTCACTGTTCGCCTAAATGTAAAATATACCTACACATATATTCTCTCAACTCATGAGGATCTACTAAAATATTCCAAGAGTCTTCACTGTTCGCCTAAATGTTAAATATACCTACACATATATTCTCTCAACTCATGAGGATCTACTAAAATATTCCAAGAGTCTTCACTGTTCGCCTAAATGTTAAATATACCTACACATATATTCTCTCAACTCATGAGGATCTACTAAAATATTCCAAGAGTCTTCACTGTTCGCCTAAATGTTAAATATACCTACACATATATTCTCTCAACTCATGAGGATCTACTAAAATATTCCAAGAGTCTTCACTGTTCGCCTAAATGTTAAATATACCTACACATATATTCTCTCAACTCATGAGGATCTACTAAAATATTCCAAGAGTCTTCACTGTTCGCCTAAATGTAAAATATACCTACACATATATTCTCTCAACTCATGAGGATCTACTAAAATATTCCAAGAGTCTTCACTGTTCGCCTAAATGTAAAATATACCTACACATATATTCTCTCAACTCATGAGGATCTACTAAAATATTCCAAGAGTCTTCACTGTTCGCCTAAATGTAACATATACCTACACATATATTCTCTCAACTCATGAGGATCTACTAAAATATTCCAAGAGTCTTCACTGTTCGCCTAAATGTAAAATATACCTACACATATATTCTCTCAACTCATGATGATCTACTAAAATATTCCAAGAGTCTTCACTGTTCGCCTAAATGTAAAATATACCTACACATATATTCTCTCAAAGCGCTAGAAGTGTATTACAATTAATTGGGTCACAACGCACCTTAAAATGACTGCAAAAGTGAGATATAATAAATCTCTAAATCGCCAACTATGGCTCCTTTATAACTATTCCGATGATAAAAGCGAGAAACTAAGAGACAAACAGAATGTCATTACGGGATACAAGAACGAAAGCAGGTAAGTGATCATACATACCCCCGCCATTTCTATAGCAAAGAAATGGAAATTTCCACACATTTCCCAGACCAATGGAGAACCCACAACAAGCGATCAGAAAATCCATTTTGTTAGACCAGGTCTCCCTCTTATATTTCGTCTCTTCTTGACTCTCACCCGTCAGGGTTTCTTCTTCAAACGGCTCGGGTTGTTTTTCTTTCTCCATTTTCGACTTCTGATATCACGTTATACTTATTATATTCTAAAATAACAAAACAAGTAAAATCTTATGAAACAGAATTGCTTGTAGACAGATCCAAATCATGAATATTTCAGCGCGATGTCGCTATTCGCACAGAGTTGCCAGACCGTTAAAGCGCAAACAATAAAAGTGCAGCAGTCGACTTTGAAAACAACCGGGAAAAACAACGATGCGGAAGATTTGTTTAAATAAAATGATATAGTTTCATAGAGATTAACAGTGTTTGCTCATCTTGAACAGTTTCTACTCTTGTGACAAAAACAACCAAATGTCGTCTGCTGCAGATCCGTCAAAATGGAAAGGGTTTAATTGTCTTTGGTCATTGTGATACAGACGCCCGATCTGATACAAAACCATAAGACTTGCCCTGTTCGGGTCTCGCCGATACAAATTTATTTTTTAAGATCATCGATGTTGGGGAAATGCAATAAAGCCCTCGAGTTGGATATTGTGGCTCAGAGGTTAAGCGTCAGTCTGTTCCAAAGGTATCGAGTTGGATATTGTGGCTCAGAGGTTAAGCGTCAGTCTGTTCCAAAGGTATCGGGTTGGATATTGTGGCTCAGAGGTTAAGCGTCAGTCTGTTCCAAAGGTCTCGGGTTGGATATTGTGGCTCAGAGGTTAAGCGTCAGTCTGTTCCAAAGGTATCGGGTTGGATATTGTGGCTCAGAGGTTAAGTGTCAGTCTGTTCCAAAGGTATCGGGTTGGATATTGTGGCTCAGAGGTTAAGTGTCAGTCTGTTCCAAAGGTATCGGGTTGGATATTGTGGCTCAGAGGTTAAGTGTCAGTCTGTTCCAAAGGTATCGGGTTGGATATTGTGGCTCAGAGGTTAAGTGTCAGTCTGTTCCAAAGGTATCGGGTTAGTTTCCTGCGCGCGGTGTGTAACATTCTGGACCCAACTCGACTCGAGTCCTGGTTGGATACCAAGGAAGGAGAGATCGAGTGTAATTGATATATAATTATATAATTATATTTGTATACTTTCTGATTGAAGAATTTGTTTCAAAGTCGATGTAGAAAACTTAAGTTTAAATTAACTCTTTCCCACATACAACCGCTTTCTGGTGACTCTACAGCAGACGAAATTTGAAATGATTGAACAATTTTCAACAATGATTTAAATTCTATTCAACATTCATACTTAAATTCATAGAGATGTTCTATATTAGTGCCGAGATGTTTTTCAACGTCATCTACTTCAGAATTGTTGTATGTGGGAGAAGGGTATAATCGAGACCACTTTCGCATGAAGTATTTGAAATTAAATATTCTGCATAATTGATATGGCGTTACATTTGTATACACATTAATTTTGCATCTCGAGGACTTGGCGTGAAACGGTTGTAACTAAAATCGGTATTTTTTTACCAAGGTTAATCACCTCGCCATAAAGTCTTTATAAGCGTTAAATCACTTTTCTTGGTAAATAATGACAATTTAGGTGCCATTGCTCGTTCTGAGCAATGGCACATAAACTTGCATTGTTTACAAAGGGGTCAAAATTGCCCCTAAACCAGGGTTTTTTAAATAGGTTTTTAGTTACAACCGTTTCACGCCAAGCCCTCGATCTACATCAGTGAGATCAGCGACCGAAACAGAAGTGAAGACCGAAATTTACGTCTAATTTCAAACTATGGATGAACATTCATCTTCGTATATTTGCGACAACTGTAGATCTCGACAACCATGAGTATAAATCTACCCTGATCAACTGTAGATCTCGACAACCCTGAGTATAAATCTACCCTGATTAACTGTAGATCTCGACAACCCTGAGTATAAATCTACCCTGATCAACTGTAGATCTCGACAACCCTGGGTATAAATCTACCCTGATCAACTGTAGATCTCGACAACCCTGAGTATAAATCTACCCTGATTAACTGTAGATCTCGCCAACCCTGAGTATAAATCTACCCTGATTAACTGTAGATCTCGACAACCCTGAGTATAAATCTACCCTGATCAACTGTAGATCTCGACAACCCTGGGTATAAATCTACCCTGATCAACTGTAGATCTCGACAACCCTAAGTATAAATATACCCTGATCAACTGTAGATCTCGACAACCCTGAGTATAAATCTACCCTGATCAACTTTAGATCTCGACAACCCTGAATATAAATATACCCTGATCAACTGTAGATCTCGACAACCCTGAGTATAAATCTACCCTGATCAACTGTAGATCTCGACAACCCTGAGTATAAATATACCCTGATCAACTGTAGATCTCGACAACCCTGAGTATACATATACCCTGATCAACTGTAGATCTCGACAACCCTGAGTATAAATATACTCTGATCAACTGTAGATCTCGACAACCCTGAGTATAAATCTACCCTGATCAACTGTAGATCTCGACAACCCTGAGTATAAATCTACCCTGATCAACTGTAGATCTCGACAACCCTGAGTATAAATGTACCCTGATCAACTGTAGATCTCGACAACCCTGAGTATAAATCTACCCTGATCAACTGTAGATCTCGACAACCCTGAGTATAAATGTACCCTGATCAACTGTAGATCTCGACAACCCTGAGTATAAATCTACCCTGATCAACTGTAGATCTCGACAACCCTGAGTACAAATCTACCCTGATCAACTGTAGATCTCGACAACCCTGAGTATAAATCTAGATCTCGACAACCCTGGGTATAAATCTACCCTGATCAACTGTAGATCTCGACAACCCTGAGTATAAATCTACCCTGATCAACTGTAGATCTCGACAACCCTGAGTATAAATCTACCCTGATCAACTGTAGATTTCGACAACCCTGAGTATAAATCTACCCTGATCAACTGTAGATCTCGACAACCCTGAGTATAAATCTACCCTGATCAACTGTAGATCTCGACAACCCTGAGTATAAATCTACCCTGATCAACTGTAGATCTCGACAACCCTGAGTATAAATCTACCCTGATCAACTGTAGATCTCGACAACCCTGAGTATAAATCTACCCTGATCAACTGTAGATCTCGACAACCCTGAGTATAAATCTACCCTGATCAACTGTAATCTCGCCAACCCTGAGTATAAATCTACCCTGATCAACTGTAGATCTCGACATCCCTGAGTTTAAATCTACCCTGATCAACTGTAGATCTCGACAACCCTGGGTATAAATCTACCCTGATCAACTGTATATCTCGACAACCCTGAGTATAAATCTACCCTGATCAACTGTAGATCTCGACAACCCTGAGTATAAATCTACCCTGATCAACTGTAGATCTCGACAACCCTGAGTATAAATCTACCCTGATCAACTGTAATCTCGCCAACCCTGAGTATAAATCTACCCTGATCAACTGTAGATCTCGACAACCCTGAGTATAAATCTACCCTGATCAACTGTAGATCTCGACAACCCTGAGTATAGATATACCCTGATCAACTGTAGATCTCGACAACCCTGAGTATAAATCTACCCTGATCAACTGTAGATCTCGACAACCCTGAGTATAAATCTACCCTGATCAACTGTAATCTCGCCAACCCTGAGTATAAATCTACCCTGATCAACTGTAGATCTCGACAAACCTGAGTATAAATCTACCCTGATCAACTGTAGATCTCGACAACTCTGAGTATAAATCTACCCTGATCAACTGTAGATCTCGACAACCCTGAGTATAAATCTACCCTGATCAACTGTAGATCTCGACAACCCTGAGTATAAATCTACCCTGATCAACTGTAGATCTCGACAACCCTGAGTATAAATCTACCCTGATCAACTGTAGATCTCGACAACCCTGGGTATAAATCTACCCTGATCAACTGTAGATCTCGACAACCCTGAGTATAAATATACCCTGATCAACTGTAGATCTCGACAACCCTGAGTATAAATCTACCCTGATCAACTGTAGATCTCGACAACCCTGAGTATAAATCTACCCTGATCAACTGTAGATCTCGACAACCCTGAGTTTAAATCTACCCTGATCAACTGTAGATCTCGACAACCCTGGGTATAAATCTACCCTGATCAACTGTATATCTCGACAACCCTGAGTATAAATCTACCCTGATAAACTGTAGATCTCGACAACCCTGAGTATAAATCTACCCTGATCAACTGTAGATCTTGACAACCCTGAGTATAAATCTACCCTGATCAACTGTAGATCTCGACAACCCTGAGTATAAATCTACCCTGATCAACTGTAGATCTCGACAACCCTGAGTATAAATCTAGATCTCGACAACCCTGGGTATAAATCTACCCTGATCAACTGTAGATCTCGACAACCCTGAGTATAAATCTACCCTGATCAACTGTAGATCTCGACAACCCTGAGTATAAATATACCCTGATCAACTGTAGATCTCGACAACCCTGAGTATAGATATACCCTGATCAACTGTAGATCTCGACAACCCTGAGTATAAATCTACCCTGATCAACTGTAGATCTCGACAACCCTGAGTATAAATCTACCCTGATCAACTGTAATCTCGCCAACCCTGAGTATAAATCTACCCTGATCAACTGTAGATCTCGACAAACCTGAGTATAAATCTACCCTGATCAACTGTAGATCTCGACAACTCTGAGTATAAATCTACCCTGATCAACTGTAGATCTCGACAACCCTGAGTATAAATCTACCCTGATCAACTGTAGATCTCGACAACCCTGAGTATAAATCTACCCTGATCAACTGTAGATCTCGACAACCCTGAGTATAAATCTACCCTGATCAACTGTAGATCTCGACAACCCTGGGTATAAATCTACCCTGATAAACTGTAGATCTCGACAACCCTGAGTATAAATCTACCCTGATCAACTGTAGATCTTGACAACCCTGAGTATAAATCTACCCTGATCAACTGTAGATCTCGACAACCCTGAGTATAAATCTACCCTGATCAACTGTAGATCTCGACAACCCTGAGTATAAATCTAGATCTCGACAACCCTGGGTATAAATCTACCCTGATCAACTGTAGATCTCGACAACCCTGAGTATAAATCTACCCTGATCAACTGTAGATCTCGACAACCCTGAGTATAAATATACCCTGATCAACTGTAGATCTCGACAACCCTGAGTATAGATATACCCTGATCAACTGTAGATCTCGACAACCCTGAGTATAAATCTACCCTGATCAACTGTAGATCTCGACAACCCTGAGTATAAATCTACCCTGATCAACTGTAATCTCGCCAACCCTGAGTATAAATCTACCCTGATCAACTGTAGATCTCGACAAACCTGAGTATAAATCTACCCTGATCAACTGTAGATCTCGACAACTCTGAGTATAAATCTACCCTGATCAACTGTAGATCTCGACAACCCTGAGTATAAATCTACCCTGATCAACTGTAGATCTCGACAACCCTGAGTATAAATCTACCCTGATCAACTGTAGATCTCGACAACCCTGAGTATAAATCTACCCTGATCAACTGTAGATCTCGACAACCCTGGGTATAAATCTACCCTGATCAACTGTAGATCTCGACAACCCTGAGTATAAATATACCCTGATCAACTGTAGATCTCGACAACCCTGAGTATAAATCTACCCTGATCAACTGTAGATCTCGACAACCCTGAGTATAAATCTACCCTGATCAACTGTAGATCTCGACAACCCTGAGTATAAATCTACCCTGATCAACTGTAGATCTCGACAACCCTGAGTATAAATATACCCTGATCAGGTAGTTACTGATCATGCGTTTCCCAATCTCTAACTTATATCTCAATCAATCCTAGGTCTTTTTTTTTTTTTACATTAACACGCGATAGATTGAAAGTTACTGATGTTGCCTCTCTATGGATGTTTTTATTACTTATAGCAAATACAATTATATTCTGTTAGGTTCTGATTCACCAGTGGATATGTTGTAGTGACATTTGTTAACCCTCATACGACAATTCTGCAGCAAACGACTTTGAACGTATTTTGTCAAAACATAGAAAATCTCCATAATTGAATGGATAACCTATGACAAAAAGTGGAAAACATTGAGGCAAAAGGAGAAATTGCACGTTTTGTGCAATTTCTTCTTTTGTCACTATGTTTTCAAAAAGCCGTCTGCTGCAGAGGCGTCAGAAAGCGTCTATATGAGGGAAAGGGTTCACAAGGGGGCAGGTAACCGGACTAGTATGGGAAAATGATAAAACAGAAAATTGAATAGGAATTGAAATTTGGCATTTTAAGATTTAAAATTTAATTTTAATTCATAATAAATTATATGAATATAAACACATTTTCCCATATCTGGGCGAACATATATACACATATAAACGCATGAAAGTTTGATATAATAAGAGTCCGTTCTTCAGGAAAGGTACAAATTGACTTTTATGAAGAGTAAATCATCCGCGAAGTCTGATTTATATATCGAGGCCTTGGCGTGAAACGGTTGTAACTAAAAACCTATTTTGAAAACTCTGGTTTAGTGGCAATTTTGACCCTTTGTAAACAATGCAAATTTAGGTGCCATTGCTCGTTCTGAGCAATGGCACCTAAATTTCCATTGTTTACAAAAAAAAACAATTTAACGCTTATAAAGACTTTATGGCGAGGTGATTAACCTTGGTAAAAGAATACCAATTTTAGTTACAACCGTTTCATGCCAAGCCCTCGATATGCACTGTTAGAGAGTATAAAGAGTTTATGGCGAGGTGATTAATCTTGGTAAAAAAATACCAATTTCAGTTACAACCGTTTCACGCCAAGCCCTCGATATGTCATCTTGTGTAGATGCGGATAAGACTGGTTAATGTGATCTGAAGCCACACTTGGACCTTATCCCAAGAACGGGTTTATACAATATTAGCCGTCTCGCGAGAATGTGGACATTGCGTAAAGTATCGATCCGGATCAGCCTAAGCATGCCGCGCAGGCTTACCCGGATAGACACCTTTCGCCTCCTGTGGATTTTCTGTTTCAGAAATCATTACTCTATACCTCTATCCCCCTGAGACGGAATGTGTCGGCCCGGATCAGCGGACTGCGCAGGCTGATCTGGGTCGATACATTATGCAGAGGCCATAATGTTGGTTTTCTTGCGGGACTGCTCAATTATTATGTCACATAGTTCTCGTATTTCCCTTTTGTTCCTGTCGAGGATGCAACTGAAAAGGAATACGTGTGTCTGTATCTATGATTAATCACCAGTTCGGCGATTTGGTTGGTTAGAGTCGAACGAATGCATATAATGTGAACTCTTGCGAATAATGACTCATATCAAAGCTTTCCCCCATACAACAAATCTGCAGCAGACGACTTTGAGTACATGTAGAAATGATGCAGGAAATGTCTATAAATATAAGTATAATTGACGCCGCGTGGAAGCGCGGCGTCAGTATGGGATAGGTTTTAATTTTTTTACCATGAAGTGACGTAATCGAAAAGGGAGCAACCAACAAATATTATTGTAAAGAAAAACTCTGTAATATGTTTGAAAAAACAGCCTATATGATTGAATAAATTGTATTAACTGATTTAAGAAACAACAAGATACAAAATATGTACTCCGTTTACCGTTATTACAAAACTTTAGACACATTTAAATTGTTTTAAATAACTGTTCCCCAACTAACTATGCTAAGCTTTTTGTATGACTTGGTTTAACGAGTTCACTAGGCCACGCTTTTTAAATTGTTTGGTTTACTGCTCTGACGACTCGATTCATCAAAGCTCAGAAAAAAGATTCGGGTGATTTATTTTTCCTATTTATTTCTGTTGTATTACTAAACTTAAAACGTTCCTCCCCATACAGTTGTTCATTCAGACCAGTGTATTCTTGCTATATGTTTACTATACAAGATAACTTTTTCTTTTAATTTCATAAATGCTTATAAATCTTTAAACTCGTTAGAATTATTTGTGTTTTTTGTTTATATACTCTCGTCTTTTGTTATCATACTTCTGCTCAACTGGAAGGAGAATAGAATTCCCTCTCTCCTTCCAAAGCTTGTGTCACACTTAACTTATAACTAGAGGCATTAACACTTAAGTTAATATCTGTTAATATTTCAGTATCTATGTTTTTTGTTTATCTAATTGATCTAGTAAGAGCAGATTTAAAATTAAGAAACTTCAGCTTGTATGACACTTTATTGTTGCAGTCAATGTTAATTTAACAAACGGTAAACCAAATGGTTTGAAGACTAAACTTTACATGCTGAATATCACATAGATCATAGCATATAAAGTGTATACTCCCTACGTCAAAATGGACCCTTTTTGCACTTGATAACATTTTATTATAGACTATGGTATCCAGGTGAGCAATAAAGGAACATCTTGGCCTTCTTGTTTAAGATAAAGGTACATTTGGCCTTCTTGTTCAAAATATTTACATCCTGTCCGTTTGCACAGGTTATTTAAATGTATTGAACTGCATCTGCTTCCCTTTAAGTCATGCTTTAAAATCATGCGCGGAGTCTTTGATGCTTAGCATCAAAATTCGCTTTGTTATTAATTAGATTTGGAAACATTTTGGCAAATTGAGAAATAGCTCATGGGAAAATGATAATACATACAAGGGCTGTTTGTGTCTATTATCATTTACATGCCAAAAGGTCAACTATCAAACACGGAATTGTGAACAGAATTTAAATGTTCATACATTTTAATACAATTAGCTTGACGGTGAAGGTTTATAAGCAAAGTCACAGGAGGTCTTTGTGGGGGATAGTGAAACAGTTTTCTATCCTTTTTAAATACTGAATCTTTAAAATGGAATTGTCCTGCTTTGCATTTGGAAGAGTCTTTAACCAATTCTAGGAATACCAATATCGAACTATTGATTTAATGTTGAGTTAAGCAGACATCAGGGGCGTAGCTCCCTTTAGGCACTGTAGGCACGTGCCTACACATTTTTTCTCAAAATGCCCCCAAAATACAGCTACGGCGATAGACATCTGCGTAATGTATCGACCACATCAGCCTGCGCTGTCCGCGCAGACTGATCCGGCCGGCACATTCCGTCTTCGTGGGATAGATGTAAAGAGTAGTGATTCCTGAAACAGAAAATACACAGGAGGCGAAAAGTGTCTATCAAGGTAGGCCTGTGTGGCATGCTTAGGCTGATCCGGGTCGAACCTTTACGCAGAGTCCACAATGTTGATTTCCTCACGAGACGGCCTACACATTGATTATTGCAAAGCTACGCCCCTGGTCAGGAGTATAGAGCCTGATAAGACGACGCGGATGCAGGCTTTGCCTAGTAACACAGACTTCACTAAATCGGCTCCATCTGTCAAAGGGGCAACCCGTCCCTTCAGAGACGACGTTAACAAAATCCTCTCGTGAACAGGAGCAAATGAATCATTGCTGTTCTTCCAGCAATGCTTCCAGCTCTGTAATATACCATTTCTTCTGAATTTCCACAAGTAACACCTTTTCCCAGAATGTTCTCAAAGCAGACAACTTTAGATATGAACCACGCCAAACGAAAACCGATCTTGGGAGATCCAGTAATTAATCAGTAATTAATCAGTTATTAATCAGTAATTTTGATCACGTGTAGCATGCCGTTCTTCAATGAGTCCCGGGGACTATAATGTATGATGAAGAGGGAATACCCTGAATAGACTGCGTGGGAACCGAGGCTGATTTAGATCTTTGCGGCATGTTGGTTTTAGTATTTCACGATCCATATCATAATAAAAACTGATAAAAGTTTGTGTTCATCATCTACAGATATGAAAGAGGTGTTTTTTGTTTGTGTGTATAACAATATGTATCTAAATGGGTGGTAAAATCTACAATCATTCTAAATGCGCTATATTTGTCCAAGTCGTGGACTTTGCTAGTTTAAACCTTTGCCAAAACAACGTTCATATTAAAAGGAAACTGTACAGAAATAAACATATAGCATCCGATTTGGTTGCAATTCAAGAACGTACAGTGGGCTTGGAAAAATCTGAACACTGGAAAAGTCGAATAAATGGTTTGACTCGAACCATTTCCTGTAACGAATCTATATTCTTTGAAAACAGCGAAGCATCCGTTCTGATTGCTCTTTCTGACGCCTGCAGTAGACGGATTTCTAAAGAACATGGTGACCAAAGAAGAAATTGTTAAAAACGACAAATTTCTCCTTTTACCACCATGTTTTCAACACTATTCAATGTTTATATTTTCCGTTATAATGAGATTTCATATTTTTTCTTAGATATTATCAAAGTCGTTTGCTGCAGATTTGTCGTATGAGGGAAAGGGTTAATAGTCCATGTCCAGTTGGAGTTATCGCAAGTTCACTGTACAACGATGAATACTGCAAGGTCACGGACAGCCTTTGTGGTGTAATGTTGGAGCGTCCACCTCGTGTGCGGGATGCTGCGGGTTCGACCCCTGTCATGTGCGTAGCTTGGCAATAATCAATGTGTAGGCCGTCTCGTGAGAAAATCAACATTGTGACTCTGCGTAAAGTACGAAAACAAGCCAGATAGAGATAAGTCATGCACAACGCAATACAAAAACAAGCCAGATAGAGATATAAGAGATACACAACGAAATACGAAAACAAGCCATATAGAGATATAAGAGATACACAACGAAATACGAAAACAAGCCAGATAGAGATATAAGAGATACACAACGAAATACGAAAACAAGCCAGATAGAGATATAAGAGATACACAACGAAATACGAAAACAAGCCAGATAGAGATATAAGAGATACACAACGAAATACGAAAACAAGCCAGATAGAGATATAAGAGATACACAACGAAATACGAAAACAAGCCAGATAGAGATATAAGAGATACACAACGCAATACGAAAACAAGCCAGATAGAGATATAAGAGATACACAACGAAATACGAAAACAAGCCAGATAGAGATATAAGAGATACACAACGAAATACGAAAACAAGCCAGATAGAGATATAAGAGATACACAACGAAATACGAAAACAAGCCAGATAGAGATATAAGAGATACACAACGAAATACGAAAACAAGCCAGATAGAGATATAAGAGATACACAACGCAATACGAAAACAAGCCAGATAGAGATATAAGAGATACACAACGCAATACGAAAACAAGCCAGATAGAGATATAAGAGATACACAACGCAATACGAAAACAAGCCAGATAGAGATATAAGAGATACACAACGCAATACGAAAACAAGCCAGATAGAGATATAAGAGATACACAACGCAATACGAAAACAAGCCATATATAGATAAGTGATTGATTGGTGCTTTACGCCGCTTTCATAATTGTTTAGTTATATCTGTATTACTGGTACATTTATCCTGACACCAGCCAGCCAGTCGTAATGCTAACCTCGAAACTCTGACTGCCAAGGAGGTCAGCCACTACTACTATTGTACTACTTTTTAAAGTATTTGGTATGACCCGGCCGGGGATTGAACCCGCAATCTCCCGCACCCGATTTGGACGCTCTACCAATACACCATTTAGGCGGTCGGAGAGAGATAAGATTACATAAATCGTGAAACCCATTTCGTGAAAAAAGGTTTCGGTTTTCATTTAATACTGAACGTAGGTCAGGTGAGGTCAATCAGACTGGGATCAAGGACAGGTGTAGTTTACTGTCGAACTACCCTAACAAAAAAGTTTATATTACGAGTATAATGTTTCAAAGTCTGAAATATTAAGCAAAACAATAAAAACACCGCGGCCTTCTTCCTTCCTTTTTTGCAAAAGAGCCGCTCCTTGTGAAGTAATGTGTTGTTATACACAGTCAATGTGCATGTAGTTTAAACCCAAATGTGCCTTATGATAGGGAAAATAGAATTGCAGTTCAAGGATTGTTATAACCATTGGAGCCGTTCCACGAGAAAACCAATATTATGGCATCTGCGTAATGTATCGACCCAGATCAGCATGCACAGGCTAATTCGGGCCGACACATTCCGTCTCCGTACAGGCATAGACTAATGATTCCTGAAACAGAAAGTCCACAGGAAGCGAAAAGTGTCTGTCCGGGTTAGCCTGCGCGGTATGCTTAGGCTGATCCGGGTCGATACTTTACGCAGAGTCCATAATGTTGGTTTTCTCGTGGAACGGCTCATTTCCCGTTTTAGTTGTCGTATCACGGAGATGAAATAAGATCCCATATCCTGTTTACCTATCATTTAACTCACTGGTTGCATAAAGACATATCTTACATAAAACCCTATATTCGAACCCGCCATCCCTCATTGAAAGGCGATTTTAACTCACTGTCTGCATAACGACATGTCTTACAAAAGATTGATTGATTGATTGGGGTTTAACGCCGTTTTTACAATTTCTCAGTCATATCACGGCGGCCAGTTCACCTAAACACGTATTTCCTGGTTTTCTCACACCAGTACTCCACACAACACACGGCTTACAAAAGACTCGATATTCGGACATTAGTGTCAATACTGACCCTATCAAAACAGTGCCCCTATTGTGTCTTAAAATCAGGCAAAGGCGTAACACTATATATCTACAACGACCCTCGATGCACGGGCTTGTCGTTATCCGAAATGTTTATTTCTAGATTAATAATCAGTTAAACATGCAGGCATGGCTATATATGGGTTGTTTACCTGTAACGCAATATTGATAAACAAAAACAATGTCCTTTCCCTCATATAGACGCGTTCTGACGCCTCTGCAGAGGCTTCAAAATGCGTCTGCATGTGAGAAAGGGTTAATTACTTGATTATTTTAAACTGCTGGCACCGATTTTGTGAAACCTGTGCTAGGCCAGCTCGTGCAAAAGTGCGATCTGACCAGGCTCTATGCTGTTGGTTGTCCAACTCACCATGTTTATCATGATATCACTCGAGTTTCTATGAAATTCCCTTTTTCTGTTATACTTTTCTACCATTAACCATTTCCATGATGCAAACGATCTTTTAAACAAGTTTTGAAATGGGGTAGGTTCTAACGCGAAATTTCTCCACTTTCTACAATGCTTTATCAAATTCATACTTCCATGTTTTCATAGGAAAAGCTGCAAATTACTGCTGAATGTGGCGTAAATAAAGCACCAAATAAACAAACAAATCTTCCATTGTTCTGAAGGTTTTATGTTTTTCTAATTTGTTATCAAAGCAGACGACCTTTACAATATCATATCCGGTATGAGCAGGATTTGACCTGAGAATATTGACCTCCCTAAATAAACATGTCGTATTAATTAATTATTTTAAATTCAACATATAATCAAAGTACTGAAAGTACTAAAATGCGGGGATGCTGACTCTACTTTTTGACCCAACATGACCCATGTTAAAACTTGACTAGATATTATCAAGAAAAACATTCTGATAAAGTTTCAACATGTTCAAGCTAAAAATGCAGTATCCAGAGTGTTAACATATTTTCGTTCAATTTGGCCTAGTGACCTAGTTTTTAACCCGGCATGACCCATATTCAAACTTGACCTGGATATCGTTTAGATAAACATTTTGACAAAATCTCAAACTTCTGTGGCCAAAAAAGATGCTTCTACAGAGTTAACAAGATTTTCCTTCAATTTGGCCTAGTGACCTATTTTCTGACCCAATGTAACGACAAAATTTCAAACTGCTAAAGCCAAAAACAAGATTTTCCTTCAATTTGACCTAGTGACCTACTTTTTGACCTATCATGATCCATATTCGAACTTGACCTACATATTATCAAGACAAACATTCTGATAAAGTTTCAACATGCTCAAGTTGAAAATAAGGCCTCTAGAGTGTTAACAAGATTTCCATTCAAATTGCTGAAGCATAAATTGCGGCCTCTACAGTGTTAACAAGCTTTTCCTTCAATTTGACATAGTGACCTACTTTTTGACCCATCATGACCCATGTTCGAACTAGACCTACATATCATCAAGAAAAACATTCTGATAAAGTTTCAACATGCTCAAGTTGAAAATAAGGCCTCCAAAGTGTTAACAAGATTTCAATTCAATTTCGCCTAGTGACCTAGTTTTTGACCCGGCTTGACATTTTCGAACTCGGCCTAGATATCATTTAGATTAACATTCTGACAAAATTGCAAGCTGCCTTAGTAAAGAATGCGGCTTCTACAGTGTTAACAGGATTTTCCTTCTTTTTTACCTAGTGACCTAGTTTCTGACCCAATATAACCCTTATTCAAACTTGACCTAGAAATCATTAATACAAACATTCTAACAAAATGTCAAACTGCTGAAGCAAAAATTGCGGCCTCTAGAGTGTGAACAAGCTTTTCCTTCAATTTGACCTAGTGACCTATTTTTTGACCCGACATGACTCATTTTCGAACTTGAATTACATCATCAAGACAAACATTCTGATAAAGTTTCAACATGCTCAATTTGAAAATGTGGCCTCTAGAGTGTTAACAAGATTTTCCTTCAATTTGACCTAGTGACCTATTTTTTTTACCTCAAATGGCCCTGTTTCGAACTTGTCCAGGATTTGATGGAGATGAATTTTCTGATAAACTTTCATGAAGATCCGATGCAAAATGTAGACTGTAGAGTGTTAACAAGGGAAAATGTTGACGATGCACGACAGCCGTATTTCCGTATTTTTCATTGAAGGGATTTTCTCAAAGGGCTTTTGAGCTACCCGCTTTCAAGCTACTCGTTTTCCATATATTTAAAAGAAACATTTAAGATCCTTATGTCTAACTTAAATTTCAAATTATGTATACAACTTCATGGATTAAAACTTTACATTGTGTACGTTTACTTTGTATAATGTGCATACTGTTTAGCTTGTTGTGAAACGTATTTAACTGATCCCTGGACAATCAAGAACAATTGTCCATTTTTAAAAAAAAACCAGAGGGCAGCACAACAAATTTACAAATTTACACTTCCTGAAAGCTGTGCATGACAATATACGGAGGTATTCAGCATAGCTGAATCCCCCGCATAAAAATTATGAAAATATCAGAACAGAAGAGAAGATTGATCATTCGGTTTGAGTAGTACATAGTAGTACATAGTAGTACATAGTAGTACATAGTAGTACATAGTAATACATAGTAGTACATAGTAATACATAGTAGTACATAGTAATACATAGTAGTACATAGTAATACATAGTAATACATAGTAGTACATAGTAATACATAGTAGTACATAGTAGATTGTCAAACAATTACATTTAAAATACAAGATATGAGCCGTCCCGCGAGAAAACCAACATTGTGGACTCTAAAGTAAAGTATCGACCCGGATCAGCCTAAGCATGCCGCGCAGGCTAACCCGGACAGACACTTTTCGCCTCCTGTTGATTTTCTGCTTCAGAAATCATTACTCTATCTATCCCCCCTTAGACGGAATGTGTCGGCCGGATCAGTCTGCGCGGACAGCGCAGGCTGATCTGGTCGATACATTACGCAGATATATTGATATGAGCCGTTCCGCGAGAAAACCAACATTGTAGACTCTGCGTAAAGTATCGACCCAGATCAGCCTAAGCATGTCGCGCAGGCTTACCCGGATAAACACTTTTCGCCTTCTGTGACTTTTCTGTTTCAGGAATAACTACTCTATACATCTATCCCCCTAAGACGGAATGTGTCGGCCGGATCAGTCTGCGCGGACAGCGCAGGCTGATCTGGTCGATACATTACGCAGATGTCTATCGCCGCAGCTGCATTGTGGACTCTGCGTAAAGTATCGACCCAGATCAGCCTAATTATGCCACGCAGGCTTAGCCGGATACTTTTCGCCTCCTGTGGATTTTCTGTTTCAGAATCATTACTCTATCCCGGGCCGACACATTCCGTCACAGGGGGATAGAGGTATAAAGTAATGATTCCTGAAACAGAAAATCCACATGACGTTAACAGAAAAAGTGGGAAAAAAAAGGGAAATACTGTAAAAAGGTGACAGTTATTTTATGGTAATGTTAGATCTTCGGCATCTTTTACAAACTAAGCTCTGATGTAATGCTACTTTGTTTTTACATTTCAGGAAAACAGATTTGAACATTGATGACTTTTTATAATAGATATTATGTATATTTTTTCTTCGTAAATCGTTCAAACCACCGTGAAAAATAAAGGGTATTGCTCTGAATGCATGAATAATTTGCTTGTCATTATAAACGCAGTTTTTTGTGAAAGTGAATGTGTTGTAGTTTTTTTACTGGTACGAGTATACGTCGATATTTACACGTCGAACCGATAAACGAGGCATATCCTTAACCCTTTCCCTCATACGACAATTCTACAACAGACGACTTTGAACATATTTTGTCAAATAATGGAATATCTCTATAATTGAATGGATAACCTATGACTAAAAGTGGAAAACATTGTGACAAAAGGAGAAATTGCACGTTTTGTGCAATTTCTTCTTTTGTCACTATGTTTTTCAAAAAGCCGTCTGCTGCAGAGGCGTCAGAAAGCGTCTATATGGGGGAAAGGGTTAACGATACACCCATGCTCGGTTGTGACGAATAAAGAAACCCTTCCAAAACATTTCCATCAGCATGGATCAAACCTTATATATATATAAGCGGCGCTCCAAATATAAGGTTTTTGCGACCACTGTAGATCAAGATCAACCGGCGCATCAACACCGTCTGATCTGATTTATAAATTTTCAACTTTTATTGAAAAAAAGTTTTGAGTAATTTCTGTTAACTTATATCCTATTTTTTCCACATTTGTGGCAATAACGTTAAGTTATCTTTTCCGGAACACAGTCCATATATAGCCGCATCACGCTATTTGACGTATTCACCCTTTCCCACATATAGACGCTTGTTCACGCCTCTGCAGCAGACGAGTTTTGAAAACAATGTGACAAATTGTTTTGCCACAATGTTTTCAACTCTTTTCAGTCACTATATCTACCTTTATAGAGCTTTTCTATGTGTGTGCCTAGATACTTTCAAAGTCGTCTGCTGCAGATGTGTTGTATGGTGGAAAGAGTAATTCATCTGGGCGTTACTACCTCATACATGTATATTGGGGTGAAACTACGTGGGCTGCAATTCTATATTGTTTTCTAAGGCTTTATCGATGGCTTTCGTAAAACGTTTTCGGACAATTAAGGTGCATATATACAGATTAACATCCGATGCAATTCACCATGCGTAGATTCAATAAAAACTCTATCATTGAAAATCAAAGTACTAGATTCAATAAAAACCCTATCATTGAAAATCAGAGTACTAAAATTCGGGTTCACATGAACACTCCAAATGTTTAAGTATATGCAAAGATGTAAAAATGTACAAACATTAACATAATAATAATAAAAATATTGTAACGAGCTGTCTCACCTGAAATCTGAATTGTTTGGCTGTGAGTTATAAAAATATTCCACAAATCCTATAACATGAAAAAAGAGTCGTCCGAGTTTGAACATGGAAGAATCTACTTTAATCAATTCGGCGCTGAAAGGGTTAACTTGTCAACATCATGCATACATGTTGTTTGCTAATGGATTGTTCATCTGTCTTTACATAATAAAATCTATCTAACAAAATATTCCCCAGAAGCTTATAGAAACGGTATAAAGAGTAATTTGCGAAAAATGTAGATTTAAATCAGACTCCATGTATGCGCACGCTTGTCTGGATCTATACCATTATATGAGCCATTCGACGTGGAACCAACAGTATGGCCTCTGCGTAATGTATCGAGCCAGATCAGCCTGCACATTCGGCGCAGGCTAACCCCAGCTGACACAATCCGTCTCAGGGGGATTCAGGTATAGTGTAATGATTCCTGAAACAGAAAATCCACTGGAGGCGAAAAGTGTCTATCGGGATAAGCCTGCGCGGCTTGCTTAGGCTGATCCGAGTCGATACTTTACACAGAGTCCACAGTGTTGGTTTTATCGCGGGACGGCTCATATCGTTTTGGCATGGACACGTTACGGCATGTTGCTTTCAGGTTAATAGATATGAAAAGAAATATTAATCACAAAATGTACAACTTTTACTTAACAATATCTTCATTAAGACGATAAGCGTGAGTTAATCAACAGTATATGTTAAGAAAATCAACAACAACAATAACAAAATAAAATACAAACTCTTTATTGAGTTATCACAGTTTTGTTATCAAAAAAGTCCTTCTAGTTGGGTCCAGAACCTCAATCCCGTGACCATTCTCTGGCTAACATGTTTTGACGATTGATTTGACTTCTATGGATGTTTTATAATTTTTTTAGAAACCCAGCCCCTCGCAAAAATGCCGGCATTTTTTGCTAGGGGCCAAATCCAAAATGGCCGCCGACGCCATTTTTAAAAATCAACTTTTGAACCAGAGCAGCTAGAAACAAGTATTTATAAATTAATTATACACTTTTTCCACTAAATCAACCGATTCTGACATCAGTTTGATCCTAAAACATCATTTTGACCAAAATATCCAAGACGACCGCCAGCACCATCTTGAAAAATTAACTTTTGAACCAGAGCACCTAGAATCAGCTATAAATACACTTTTCTCCACTAAATCAACCATGAGGAATCCGATTCTGACATCACTTTTACGTTTCAATATCATTTTGACCCAGATATCCAAGATGGCTGCCATACGCTGGAGCGAAAACAGAAGTTATTTTAGTGCCGCATCCGATAGTATTAGTGCAGAGGGTAAGTGAAACAGATGCTCGCATCCGGAAGAAAGCACCAACGTTTGTGTACACGCAATTTAATGTCTACGTTTACATAAAAGATTAAGATGAATCTTTCACTGGATCTTGCTTTTATTCCACTTTAAAAATGTCAAATTTAACATGGTTATTTTTACCCACCATACTCGATTATTTTATTAATGACGACAAATTGTTCATGATGTTCATGAAGTTTCAACATGGCGCTGCACAATGTAAAGCAAAACAAAATTGTAACTGAACAGAATATTAGACTATATCGCTATTACATCGGATAAATCAGAGGTGAGTAACATATGTTCTTGTTAACTATATTACACAATTTGACCTGATTATCAAACATGTATAAAACTTAACTTTAGACGCCCTTTGATCACTCACAACGACTGAGAATGCCACACGATGATGACGTATAAAAACATCAACACGTTTTGCGATTTTTAGTTACAATAATTAGAATCAAACACGAAAAACACGATGTTATCTTGTACAGAAATTAGTTAATATAATTATTTATATTTAGTATTTTACCGCAATATATAAATCTTGGATTTTATCATTTTTCTAAACTACGGAAGCTAATACGCGTCACAATTTTGTTCCACGATACTAGATAATTGTAAACATAATTTTATTCTTTGCTATTTTAATGCAATTGAAGACGGTTATTAATCGCTTAAAGGTCAATATCACATGGTTACGTCATCTTTGACGTAATATAATGTCACAGAAGCGAGGTACTCAGACGATATAGTTTAAAAGGAACAAGAACCCCGCAACCATGTGTGCTTCAAATAACTAATGAGCAAGTTATGCTTAGTCAGTCCACTCTTTGGATGAATATGTATAATATCATATAGTGAAACATTTCTTATTTATGTCTATTTCCAGAGGTTGGTTAGAGTGTATGAACAGCACAGAGCTCTTATGATAATGTCCACAGTTCCATGTGTTCTCCAGTGTGAAGGTATTTGCGATGAATCAGCTGATGCTCAGTCATCATCTGTGTCTCGGGTTCCTTTTCCGACTGCGCCTCCAGCAGCCAAACGCCTGCGATCTTCTACAGGGGTGATACAGGATAAAACAAAATGTGTCTGATGTTGCAAGACAGAGACTGCCAAGCATCCAGAATCAAAGCTGAAGCTCATTTCATATAATCATGCATGGGCGTCTTTCAAGAGTCATACGGTGGTTGGTCCCGGAGGATCAGGTAATGCGTGACAGAATAAACTGCCTGATTGAATCAGCAGGTGACCAACCCTACGCACTTGAGATTAGATATCACCATAAATGTTGGCTGAAACATGTTCGCACTTATCAGAAGATGAGTGATGATGACAAGCTACCACTCATGAACAATGTAAGTCTGCGCGAAGTTCAGACCATCTTCTTCGACCACATCAGAGTTATCATCTTTGAAGAACATGAGCTACGGTCACTACAGAGCCTCCTCCGAGACCACAGCTCTATCTTGTCTCGGTATGGTTTCCCAACATCTGGGGTCAAGTCATCCTACATCAAAGACATCCTAACCCGGGAATTTGAGGACAATATTGGATTCCATTCCCGCCCTCGGATGAACCGTAGCAACCTAGTTTATTACACGTCTGGAAGTGGTTCATATGTCGAAGCAGCGATTTCCTCTGTGTGTGTTAGCAGTGAGCAACTTGTGCACAATGTGACCGTCTGGCTCAGGGATGAAATCAATTCTGTACAACTCGTCCCATGGCCGCATAGGGCCGAGGAGCTTGAGGAGGAGGAAGAGCTCTCGACTCTCACGGTGCAGCTGCTATCTTCTTTGCGGGGTAAGAAGGAGGTAGATTTGTCTCCCATCACACTCTCTCTCACGTCCATCATCACACAGTATGTCACAAATCGACCTACAACTACCACCATCAATGCTACCCGAACGTTCTTCTCCTCCGCGATGCCTGGGCCATGCATGATCTCGAACGGTGTGCGGTTTGTTCTGACGAGATCACTGACGGAAAACCAAGCATCAGTATCATTGACAATGATGATTTCCTCAACGACACATTGACAGGAGGGGGCACTGCACACTGCCGTAACTGGATGTTTCTACAGCGTCTTGAAAATCGTGTACAGGACGAGGACGTGGCAAACACTCCGGACGACGATATTGCGGATGCGCGTATCAAGGGTACCAAGACTGTGTCCACAGCATTGACCGAGAAAGTATCCGAGATGCAGGTAGTTAAACCGTACAAGACCATCCAGCGTGGTGAGCCGCCCATCCGCCCAGAGCCCGCTGCTTCCTCATCAAGTACAGAGCCTCAGCGCAAGCGAAGCATTTTTCATGTAATTGCTCGCACTGACGCGGATGGCGACCGCCCGGATGCACACAACCAAAGTATACCCTCTTATAATGGGTTCCATGCTTGTTTGAATGTGCATAAAGATAAGAGCAAGGCATATTACCACATGTCATATAGTCAAGCGACGAACAAATATGTTGTAAATGACGTCATGGATAAACTGTCTACTATCATAGTCACTAAGCACATGCCATTTGCCTTCTTAGTGGGAGATCATCCTGTGTACGTCCTCATCACCCAGCTGAAGGCTGAGAACCCAGACAACTACCGTGACATTGTGCCGTTCCTTGGTCCCTTCCATACACAGTGTCGATAAATCGAAGTAATTTGTGAGTCCGTTTCGAGTTCGAGTTATCGCGAGTCCGAAGTTTCTGTTTTGATCGTAATTGCTCTTATAGTCTCGAAACACAGTACTTTTGTCAGAAGTCGTAGGTTTATTATAGATCAATATTTACTTTGCATAAAATAAAATATTCTAAATTCGAGCTCTTTTGTATAAAAAAAAAATGAATTTGCTTAAGCACAAGCCAATGTAAAATATATCTGACAACTGACCAAAGATCAAAGATAGACCAAAAACAACCATAAAAGGCGGCCTCTCGAAAGTAGTCTTTTCAATTTGCAGATATTTTAGTGTCCTTTACAAATGATATTTCAGACACAAAATAATACCATAATATTCAAATTATTTACAATAAATCCAAGAAAATATAATAAAACATACCTTTTAATATGTCCAAAAGATAGCGTGTAATCTGCCAGACACGTCAAGATCAGAAATATACTTATTATAGTACAATTTTAGGATATATCCGATTTCATCGTTAAAGGGGAAGTGCAGTGATTTTTTACGAATGGTGTTTGTTGTTCCTTTTTTACCGTGACCATCTAAATGTATTACTCATGCAACTAAATTTAAAGATGATTTTATATTGTGGTAAATAATTGACTGTTGAGACAAGAAAATGTACTCGTATAACAAATATGTTACGGATATGTTACGCATATGGTACGCATGCATTACGAATGTTTACGAATGTGTTACTCGGTAGGCTCGGTACATTCATGAATGTCCATATTTAAGTGAATCGCGTCTCGCTATTTTGAGCTGTATTATCGCTCCGTAACTAGATTATATAAAGGTAAATTAGCATAAAACTAGTAGGACTACACTTCTAGCGTTGTGTTAAAGTGTGTATCTCGGACTGAAATACGTGTAGACGGACAGCGGAGGCTCTGATGTGGACGTCTGAGTCTTCACTCTACGCAAATGAAATACAACATCAAATCACTAGACGCGACTCGTGTATATATTTGGTATATTTTGTAATGGAAGGGAATGGAAGACATGGTGATTTTTATTTTCTTCTCCTCTCCCTTGGAATATGTTTTAATTACTATGAACGTAGAGTATGTCTTATGCAATGACCTATAATATGGTATTACATACATATTTGTTATTCTTTGCATGACCGGCCGGCTCGTGACTATGTGAGTTTTCAGTGTCGATTATCAGTGGGCCGTGCCTGGTGATTTGGGGCCTTATTTAGTCCACATTTATGGTAAGGTAGCCCTAGATGCATATTGTGACAAGAAACTAGATCTGTAGCCCCCTTAGTTATATGCCAATGTACATTTTGTTATCATCCCGTTACGGAAAGACAATAGGATGCCTATTATTATTCTTATTTGAAAGTCCAAACCCACCGACTCATCATATTTGTCTCTTTGCAATGATAATGAGGTTAATGTGGTTAATGAGGTTAATGCGGCATGGCATACCTGAGGTAGACAAACGCCATTACACGTTACGTCAAATTGGGCACTATGTCTTAAGTTAATGTTTGTAAATTAACGAAGGTCACACAGCATTCCCACGATATATATGTAAGTAGTGTTGATAAGTGCCCAACAGTTTATATTCCTAAATACTCAATACTCACTTAACTATAAGCTTCAGATCATCTAAATTTGATGACATTTGAAGTAATATATGAAAGGAATTGACAGTATGAATATAACATAAGATATCTTTCAACAATTATTATATTCACTCTCTCCTAAACTGCTTTCAGCTTTAGCATTTAAGGCTACATTTTCCGTATTTAGTGTAAGCTATTTCCCATATTTAGTGTAAGCTACTTTCTATATTTAGTGTAAGCTATTTTTGAAGTTATACTAAAATCAGGAAGTTAGTTCGGATTACTATGTTATGTTCACGTATACATTTGTTAATGTGGATGTATGTAAATTATGAGATACATGTATGTGTGTAAGTCAAATAAAATCTATCTATTATAAGATAAAGCTATTTTAGCAGACGACTCTAAACACGGAGAGGGGTTATTATCAGGGAAATAACAATTTCCTTAACGACTCCGGGTTCGAGTCCCGTGGAAGACAGTGGTGCAGGGGTAGAGCGTCGGCCTCTCGTATTAAAGGTCTCGGGTTCGAGTCCTGTAGAAGACAGTGGTGCAGGGGTAGAGACTCTAAACACGGAAAGGGGTTATTATCAGGGAAAATCATTTCCGACATACAACTAGTCTGCAGCATCAAAACTATCGAAAATCACTATTAATGACAGTATGATAAATAAATACTTGAATTAAGTTAACAAATTGTGGCAAAAAGAGTAATTGATAATCATGAGCATGTTCTCCTTTTGTCAGAAGGTTTTCAAAATCTGTCTACTTCAGATGCATCAACTGGAAGACAGTGGTGCAGTGGTAGAGCGTCGGTCTCTCGTACGAAAGATCCCGGGTTCGAGTGCCGTGGAAGACAGTGGTGCAGGGGTAGAGCATCGGCCTCTCTTACCAAAGGTCTCGGGTTCGAGTCCTGTAGAAGACAGTGGTGCAGGGGTAGAGCATCGGCCTCTCGTACCGAAGGTCTTGGGTTCGAGTCCTGTAGAAGACAGTGGTGCAGGGGTAGAGCATCGGCGTCTCGTATTAAAGGTCTCGGGTTCGAGTCCTGTAGAAGACAGTGGTACAGGGGTAGAGACTCAAAACACGGAAAGGGGTTATTATCAGGGAAAATCATTTCCGACATACAACTAGTCTGCAGCATCAAAACTATCGAAAATCACTATTAATGACAGTATGATAAATAAATACTTGAATTAAGTTAACAAATTATGCCAAAAAGAGTAATTGATAATCATGAGCATGTTCTCCTTTTGTCAGAAGGTTTTCAAAATCTGTCTACTTCAGATGCATCAACTGGAAGATAGTGGTGCAGGGTAGAGCATCGGCCTCTCGTACCAAAGATCCCGGGTTCGAGTGCCGTGGAAGACAGTGATGCAGGGGTAGAGCGTCGGCCTCTCGTACCAAAGGTCCCGGTTTCGAGTCCCGTGGAAAACAGTGGTGAAGGGGTAGAGCGTCGGCCTCTCGTACCAAAGGTCCCGGGTTCGAGTCCCGTGGAAAACAGTGGTGAAGGGGTTGAGCGTCGATCTCTCGTACCAAAGGTCCCGGGTTCGAGTCCCGTGGAAGACAGTGGTGCAGGAGAAGAGTGTCGGCCTCTCGTAACAAGAGTTCCGGGTTCGAGTCCCGTGGAAGACGTATTAGCCCATTTACGAATGTGTGTGTATTGCAGTCTGATGTAGTGAATCAGCAGTAATAGTATAGTGTCTATGATATCGTTATTGCAATTTACATTACGTTAAAGCAAAACTGCACCAACTTCTAGGGACTTGCATTATACTTGGCAGTGTTGATGTGGACAATGGATACGCATGAAAACGCAAACACAAAGTATGATAATATCTGCCACTGAACCACGTCATTTGAAAACCTTATTAGAAGCATTCGTGTTCGCGATCTTCTCTTACAACCTTCAGAAAGGTTGTAATTGGAGGGAAAAAATAAGCTTTACAAATGTGTAATTGCTTTTCATTACAAAACTTCTGAATGTCTGTTTTCGTGAGATGTGGCTCAGATTGATGTCTATGGTGTACTCTGCGTTTGTTTGTATACATATTCACAACGTTGTCAAGTGTTTAGCGAGGGAGATTTAAGATCAAACGTTCTGGGTTCGAACGTCGCTCGCGGGTGTCTTGCCGGGGTGCCATTAGTCATGGCCCATTTCTAAGTCTAGTCACATGGGTAGGTGGAATGGCCACCGTGATATGACTGAACGGCGTTAAACCCAGATCAGCCTGTGCAGTTCGCGAAGTCTAATCCGGGTCTAAGCCCGGGTCGACACATTCCGTCTCAGGGGGATAGACGTATAGAGTAATGATTCCTGAAACAGAAATCCACAGGAAGCGAAAAGTGTCTGCGCGGCATGCTTATGCTGATCCGGGTCGATACTTTACGCAGAGTCCACACTGTTGGTTTTCTCGTGGAACGGCTCATGTGTTTTTATTTGTCGGATGAATTGATTCTAAAGTACATGCAGTTATAACAATGCATATCAGATAAGGAGTCCAATCTGTAGGATGAACAACGGTTATGGCAATAACCAAGTTAACAGTAACCCTGCTGAACTGTCGCAACTGGCGCCGTGACCCCTGATTTGTGGCAAGTTATACGACATTTATGAAGTTTCCAATGCAATCGTACTTGGCATTTGCAACCAGTATAAACCCATATTAACCAGCGCGTTCGCGTATTCGCTAGTCAGTCATAAAAAGGTTTTAAGGAACTTATGCAAATCCGTTTGGATCCTTAGCATGAATGAGCACTCAGATCTTGTTCCACAAGTGTAATAATTATTTTCACTAAAACACAAATCAGTATTCAAATACATTTAGGATCGGGTACGTCCTCAACCCGCTTCAAAAATGGTACGGTATGATATCTCGTTCTCGTTAAATTTCTAAAAGGGTAGGCCCAGATGAGTATAGCATCTCGCGAGAATTTTCACGATAGTATGCGTTTTGCAGCTGGACCCCGTAGACAAGCTCATACCTGTACAAACCATCTCCGTGGGAGAGCAAGGTTCGATCCCCGGTCGAGTCATTCCAAATACTTTAAAACTGACTTCCCTCCTTGACGTTCAGGGTTGCGGGTTGCATTAAATTTAAATTTAAACTTATTTATTTTACATCGATTGCGAAACAAGCTTTAAGCCTATATTAATCACGCTCGATGTCTGCTTCCTGGAAACTTAACCAGTACTCGTGCCGTTTGTGTGGAAGAATGCAAAAGGCAGAACCCGCTCATCACGGGATTCGAACCCAGGACCTTTGGTACAAGAGGCCGACGCTCTACCTCTATACCACTGTCTTCCACTGTCTTGGGTTGCATTACGACTGATGCATCGGTGTCAGGATATATGACATCGGTAGTACTGGTAATATATCCAAGAAACGAAGTGATAATAGAATTGATCTTCGGGTACTTTTGGAAGCGGCGTAAAACACAATACAAACAGGGGCGTAGCTCCCTTTAGGCACTGTAGGCACGTGCCTACACATTTTTTCTTTCTAAAAATGCCCCCAAAATGCAGCTGCGGCGATACACATCTGCGTAATATATCGACCAGATCAGCCTGCGCTGTCCGCGCAGACTGATCCGGCCGACACATTCCGTGTTATGGGGATAGATGTATAGAATAGTGATTCCTGAAACAGAAAATCCACAAGAGGCGAAAAGTGTCTATCCGGGTAAGCCTGTGTGGCATGCTTAGGCTGATCCGGGTCGAAACTTTACGCAGAGTCCACAATGTTGATTTTCTCACGAGACGGCCTACACATTGATTATTGCCAAGCTACGCCCCTGACAAGCCATCATACCTGTTCAATGGGCATTTTAACCGGTTTGGAATGAAGCTTTTTTTTTTTTTCCTGGCACTATTATTCGCTACCAGTATTGTCTGGTGTCCCTAGAAACAAGTCAGGATACTTAACCGTGTACCAATGTCAAAACGCAATTTGTTCGAAAGTGATGTACATGTACAGGCTTGGTATCATCTTCCTGGGTCCAATTCCACCAGCCTTACATAGCGTTAAATAATACTTAAAAACTTATACGCATATTTCATAATTTTTCTCTAATAAAACTGCCATTTCATTTCATTTCTTAAAAATAATTGTTAGTCAGTAACTATGTATCAACTTAGTCATATTCTTAAATACATTCCACAAAAACTAAGGGAAACAAAAATGATGAAATATGCTTTTAAGTATTTAAGTATTATTTGGCGCTAAATAAGGTTGGTGGAATTGTACTCTGGTACCTCGCTATAGTCAAGTTACGCCTGCCCGCGTCATTATGAAGCCACCGCTGATCTGGTATCCTGCATAAGACAATTATGAGTATTTTGCGTTTCCTGCCGTCTGTCAATGCAATCACGCCCGTCCATCCATCCGTCCGTCCGTCCGTGAATCATTTAACATGTTTCTTACTAACAAAACACAAACCCACTCGACTCGGTGATTGGAATGATACATGTATATATAATCACAGTTCCGAATATCTTATGTTATCAGATTGTCGTATAGAAAATTGGTTCAATGCACGTGTGCAATCGTAGAGCAAGGATGTTTATCCAGGGAACCGGGCATTTAACATTTGATATTTTGACCTTGTTTGGACCCTGCGAAAAGCATAGACCCGGATCAGCTTAAGCATGCCGCGCAGGCTAATCCGGGCATACACTTTTCGCCTCCTCTAAATTGTCTGTTTCAAGAATCATTACTCTACACCTTTATCCCCCTTAGATGGAATGGGTCGGCCCGGATCAGTTTGCGCGGACTGCGCAAGCTGATCTGGGTCGATACATTACGCAGAGGCCATAATGTTGGTAATCTCGCGGGAGATTAAAGTATAATGATTCAATTACGACGAAAATGAAGAAAACATCGTAGCAAAAGAATAAGTTGCGCATTATGAGCAAATTCTTCTTTTGTCACAATGTTTTTTTAAAAGCTGCTTGCTACAGAGGCGTCTGTTATTGGTAGTTAACTGGAGCGTGTCTCGTGTGACCTAGATTATACATCGTTACTTTCCTAAAAAGCAGTAGTGCATGTGCGTAACCGCAACTTAACCCTATCCCCGCATACAGGCGTCTCTGCACCAAATTACTTTCGAAAATATTGTGGCAAATGAAGAAATTGCTCAGGATGAGCAATTAAGCCATTTCGCACATCGTTTTCAACTCTTTTCTATAATTATATTTTAATTTGAAAAAATAATTAAATTGGAAAAGGCTAAACTACTTTATTTTTTACGCTCAATCACTAATGCAATTCGCAATTCAGACTCTTTTCCCCGCATACAACAAAAATGCAGCACACAACATTGAACCCAAAAGAAATAAAGATCACTGAGAAAGAAATTTCATAAGTGAATAGAATTTCAAAAACATTGGCAAACTTGCTTACTTTTGTTGACAATAATGTTTTCAAAAGTCGTTTTCTGCAGATGCTTTACAATGCGTCTGCCCGTTGTAAAGTGTTAAGCATTAATCAACGCGTTTCATTTATCCCATGCAGTTGACAGATAAAATATAGTGTAATTGTAGTATATGAGCCGTGCCGTGAGAAAACCAACGGAATGGCCTCTGCGTAATGTATCGACCCAGATCAGCCTGCGCAGTCCGTGCAGGCTAATCCAGGCCGATACATTCCGTCTCAAGGAAATAGAGGTATAGAGTAATGATTCCCGAAACAGGAAATCCACAGGAGGTGAACATTATCTGTCCGGGTTAGCCTGCGCGGCATGCTTAGGCTGATCTGGGTGGATCCTTTACGCAGAGTCCACACTGTTTGTTTTCTCGCGGGACGCCGCTCATATGTCAAACAAAATGGTGACAGGTCACCGTTACCCCTAAGCCACTGTCTAACTTTCGAGTCAATATGAGACGCGTCACGCTGAAAGGAAACTTATACGAGACCGTCCGTTGGAACAGGTACACTTTGACATTTCTCAGCGGTGTAGATTCAGATCAGCCTTCCCATTTTCTCTGTCTTGTCAGAATCTACAAACATTGACAGAATCGTCCATCAGACTTACGTAATTCATTTTTATGAACATCGTGTACCTTGATCAGACTGCGCAAGTGCACAGGCTGATCTGGATCTACACTGTTTGTTATTGTCAACTATCCTTTTGCATAAACGGTCCAACCTGCGTTTAAAGATTACACGTGGGAAGTGAACAATCTGGTTCACAGGTGGTCTTTAATTACAGGGTCATTTATACTGAAAATAAGAAATGTGAGAAACTAAAAGTATGGTCGTTATAGACAGGGAAATTTTATTCCAAAGGGGTCTTAGCACAGGTTTAGACTGTATGTACATATTTAAATGCGAGCAGCAAAGTCTCGGACAAAGAGTGTATACACGAACTGTCTTACCAAATCCTTCGGGATCCGATCGCATACATCTTAACTCATACAACAAATCAGCAGCAGGCGACCTTGAAATGATATTGGTCAAACAATGAAAACGATCTGTAAATGAAAGCTTAATTTTAAAAAAAAAAGAAAAATCATTGTAGCAAAAGGATAAATTACTCGTCATGAGCAATTTCTCCTTTTGTCGCGATGTTTTCAAAAGTCGACTGCAGCAGAGGCGCCAGAAAGTGTCTGTATGAGGGAAAGGGTGACGTATTGTAGCATCTTCAGTCCCTAATATGATTTTTTGTTTAAAAAGGATTACAATATCATCACGGAACTACTTCAATCCTATTGTTCTATTGTATCTATCCATTAGTAAACATGAGGCATTCATGTCAGGTTGTCTTGATTGTTGAAGATTTTTTATCGAGGGCTTGGCGTGAAACGGTTGTAACTAAAATTGGATTTTTTTTACCAAGATTAATCACCTCGCCATAAAGTCTTTATAAGCGTTAAATCATTTTTATTGGTAAACAATGGAAATTTGGGTGCCATTGCTCATTTTGAGCAATGTCACCTAAATTTACATTGTTTACAAAGGAGTCTTAATTGCCCCTAAACCAGGGTTTTCAAAATAGGTATTTAGTTACAACCGTTTCACGCTAAGCCCTCGACATATTGTAAGTCACGAGTATATTACCGCCGAAACCTTTACACGAATGGACGATGTCAAGTCTAATTGTTTATGGGATAACAATTGAATTTTTGCAAGAAATGGTGACGTCGTAACCCTTCTTTTTCCCTGTTGCGGCTCGCCTCTTTTTTTTAAAGGGACACTCGAACGATAAAACACACTTCCTAACCAATACAACAAATCTGCAGCAGACTGCTTTGAAAACATGATGCCAAAAACCTGAATCGTGAGCAATTTCACATTTGGCCACAATGTTTTCAAAATTCGTCAGCTGCTATTGCGTCAAAATATGTCTGCACGTGGGAAAGGGTTAAACAAACTAAATTATATGTATTTAAATCGTTTATTGCAAAATAACAACTGTTTGATAATAACAGTTTCAATTGTTTAAATCTTACTGAATAGCCATCGTTAAACTTTAAATGAATCCATTACTCATACATGTATATACATTTATTTATCTTTACTTGCACTCATGTATTTATTCATCCGACACAATATTGCCTCGGGTAGGGTTTGCTAATAAGATTTAAGAGTTATCAGCCCATCAGTTATCAAATGAACTGGGTACATTTCGTTGAGTTAATCATTTAAATGTTAGGGGACTTCATTCCCGTTTTATCTGATGTATATTGATCGTTGAAAGTTTAGCTTTCAATGAATCATTGACCTAAATAGAAATACAAACCTGTAACTTCGCAATAGAATAAACATAAACGTGGACTAATGATAATGCTTCTTTTTTTTGCTTATAATTTAGACATCAGGATAAGTAATGATGTTATCTCTTTCCCACATGCAGACACTTTCTGACGCCTCTGCAGTAGACGACTTTTGAAAGCATCGTGGCAAAAGGAGAAATTGCGCGATATGTGCAGTTTCGACTTTTGCCACAGTGTTTTCAACTCTATCAAAAAATAATTTCCTTAGATATCTTTACTATTTTTCTCTAGCTGTTTTATAAGTTGTCTGCTGCATATCTGCTGTATGTGGGAAAGGGTTAAACAGAACGAGTGTTGTAGAAGGACGATCGCATACAAACGACGTGAATAAATAATATTATTGACGAAACAGTAAATACCTTACTTGATTCTAAAGAAGAAACAACAGTGAAGGGTATAATAAACAAAAACCTTATGCAATTAATCACAATAGAAATGACAAATAGCTTGACAATGGCTGGTAAAAAACGATATCACAGATATAAAAACAAAATCTAAATTCGTGATAAGAAGAAATAATGCAAAGAAACCACCGATAGTAACGTCCTTCACATGCACGCGTATGAATGATTCTAGTGCACTAAGGTTGACTCTCCCAATACACACACAGAGACGCACTCTGGCGCCCATGCAGCAGGAGACTTATGAAAACATTATGGAAAAGGAAAAAATGTGCTAATAACGAGCAATTTCTCCTTTTGCCACAATGATTTCAACTTGATTCAATAAGTGCCCTTTCATTTATAGAGAGTTTCCATATTTTTCATTAAATGTTTCCAAAGACTTCTGTTGCCGTTTTGCTGTATGTGGGGAAAAGGGGGTTGATAGTACTATTTACCCCTCAATGTTTGTCTTGTTAATCATGCCGTGACCTGTCACCAATGTGACTTAAGACATAAAGTGACCAGAGTAGACTAAGATCAGTATGATTATCCATGCAGTCTTATCCCGACTTACTGCTGTGTTCACTATGCTAAGTATGCTTGACAATATGACATAATATTCAGCCTTTCCCACATACAACCTATCTACAGCAGTCGGCTTTTAAAGTATCTAAATAAAGATAGTGAAGTTAAATGTAAATGAATTAATAGTATAACTATAACAACTATTGTGGAAAAGAATAAAATTATCAATTTCTCCGTTTGTCAAAGTTGTTCAAATGTTGTCTGATGCAGAGGCAATCTCATAAACACCAGATCTATACTCGCACGCTCGTATATAGAGGCAGCCTTTTGAAAGCGTTTGTTGCATCGTGCGCGATTTCATTAGACACGAGAACGAGCACCTGCTTATGATTATTTAAATATGTTGGGTCATTTTGAGACGACCTAATATGACCTGTTGTCAGATCCAATATACGTACGTACAAGATTTTAGAGACTGGAATCTAGGCAAATATTTTACAATACCGGCATTAAATTACCTCATATCTGTCTTTCTTTATCAGTTCTCCGTTTCTGAACACCATCTCGAGTTCAGAGAGATGTCTTGGTAATTGCAGATCGTATATAATGTCAATGAAAGTGGACGATCTTTAGAATATTTTTTAAAAAAGAATGGACGGTTGCCAGCTAAGACCCATGTCGGTCCTTTCGAACCCCCAAATAGTTCCTGTCTAAACATAAAAATGCCGTAATTTGGCATATTAAGCCGGAAAACGGATTTGATTCGACATCACTTAGTTAAATGAAAGAACTCGAAAGAACTTTTATGTTAAAATATATTAATTACATGATAAAAAAACAAAATGTATTTCTTCGCTTTTAACATACTTCATCGCGCGTAAAGTTCATGGGTTATTCCTAAATATTGTAAATCGAGTAGAGTAAAGGCAGCTTTTCGATTCCGACTCAAAAACAAATTGAGATAATCGCGTCCCAATGATAACATATATACTCAACAATCAAATTATTGAAATGATAATAAAAGAAATAGTTGACAAAATTTAACACATACGGTAGATGTGTAAGTTAGCCTATGCGTCTGTTTCCAAAAATCCTTTCGAACACAATGTATTTTCAGCGGTAACGTTAATCAGGAATCTAACTACTAGAGTATTTCATTCTAGATTCCTGGGTACATACATCAGATTCTCAACCGAATTTAACCATAACAAGCCCAGAAGACGGAATAAGATAATAAAATCCCAGTGATACACTATACACCAAACGCGAATCAAATGTTTTAAATGATAGACGTTTGTTATAAAGATAAAACGCTTAAATTATAAATAATTCGCTAGCTCGTTTATAAATTCCATCGTCCGCCTCCGAACAAAACTAATGAAACATAAGCCCAACTTGTCGTGCGGCATACAACTTTAATCTCTGCCCCATACGGCCAGTCTACAGCAGACGAATTTGAATAATATTATGCAAAGAAATAGGAAAATATTTAAGAATTAATTGCAATTCTTGAATAAAGTTGAAAACATTGTGGCAAATGAGCAATTATTCCTTTTGCCAAAGTTTTTAAATCCGTCTGCTGTAAAGGCATAAGAAAGCGTCTGTATGTGGAAAAGGATTAAATGACGCCAAACCGGAGAGTCAATAAGATCCCAAATCTCCAGACGCGACTGAAATGTTGTTTACAATATTATAGCAGTATTCGAAATTAGCAGTGGTCCTGTAGCTTTTGGTTCGGACCAGTGAAAACTTACCTTTGGTCAGTGTAAATTTATATTTCCTCCTGAAAACCAACATTATGATCTTTGCGTAAAGTATCGATCCAGATGAGCCTGCGCAGTCCGCGAATGCTAATCCGAACCGACGCATTCCGTCTCAAGGGGACAAACGTATAGAGTAATGATTCCTGAAACAGAAAATCCACAGGATTAGCATGTGCCTCATGCTAAGGCTGATCCGGGTCGATACTTTACGCAGAGTCCACAATGTTGTTTTTCTCGTGGACCGGCTCATATGTAATTGTTACACGAGGATCTACCAACAATTTAAGAATTCGGAGTTTATTTGGGTTACTCGTTGGCTTTTATGTGTGATCATTTCCATGAAACGAGAGAATGTTTTATTATTTTATTTTCAAGATGAAGTAATGCAAATGGCGTGATCGTACATGTACATGTATTTGTATAATTTGTTATCTTCAAAAATATAACACGAAAGCTAGATAATAAATAATGGTTTTATGATAGAAAGGAAAAATAATCTGGTGGTGCAACGCAATTACGGGGTCGTAATAGCCTGGGACAGTTCCTTTGTCAAACTTTGAAGTAGCACTTCTCCTGTACTATTTCATCATGATGAGAAGTCATAATACACGTCAATTAAACGTTGTATAGACGTTGGACCCCGATGTTGGATGTTGAAGTTGGATTTATGTTGTTTTGCAAACTCTGAATAATCGCGACATCCTTCCAGAATATGATAATTCACGGCGAATATCAAAATTCCGCCTTTGATTAATGGTATCCCTCAAGGCAGTGTTTAAGAACTAAGTTTGTTCACTATCTATATAAACGACCCCCCAGAAGTGATAACCATTGCATCTAAACTATTTTCCGAAGACACACAATTTCGCTCAACAATTTAAGGATAAGGAACACACCCAAAAGGATGTAAATCTAATCAAATGGTCCAATTTGTGGCTCCTAAGATTTAAAGAAAAACAACCATTTTATATAAGAAATATACATAACTGTTCTTCAGCAGATGAAAAAAAAACATTCTGGCTTAATGAATATCGCGGAGATGTGGACCAAAGAAAGGGGAGTAATAGTTGTAGGGGCCAGCTACGGCAGAAAGCAATTTCCGCCTGTAATTAATGGTATCCCTCAAGGCAGTGTTTTAGAACCTAGTTTGTTCACTATCTATATAAACGACCTCCCAGAAGGACAAGGAAATGTTTTTAGTTCTGTATAAAAGTCTAGTTATACCAAATTTAGAATATGGAAACTGAACCTGACCGTCAGTAATTAACGCAAAAAATACTTGCATGAATACTTTATACTGTCGGATGCCTAACAGTTGGGAAGTGATCAATTCAGCAAAGGCTTCCAATCCGATAGTTTAACCCTTACCCGCATGTTGACGCTTTCCGACTCCTCTGCGGCAGATGACTTTTAAAAATATTGTGGAAAAAGGAATGATTGCTCAAAATGAGCAAATTCTCCATTTGTAAACAAAGTTTTCATCTTTCTTCAATTGTCACTGTTATTAAAGCTCACGTAACACTGGCACGATTAGGAGTTACCATGAGTTATAATTCGCCACACCTCTTATGTTGTCGTGTAAGACCCGAACACATATCTGTACATGATGTCGAGTAGATGTCTTTTTGTGTCTCCCAAAAGAGGGAAGGTAAAATTCCAGTAAAAAAGAAAGTGTCCGTGGATCTAGAAATTGAGCCCAAATCAACACCTCCTCCACCTCTGAAAGATATGTCAGACAGAGGGAGAGAACGAGATACAATGTAACATTTCGAAGGGGAAACGAGTTTATAATAACTTTACGGACGGGCAAGAGGAGCTCCTGGTGGAGTACAATTATATCGTGTACAACAAGTGCCTGAAAGAATATAAAAACAAGGAAAAGAAGTCTGCTATGTGGACAGAAATTGGATTTACCTGGTATTTAGAAAGTTACTAAAATGATTTGCTATTACATGTGCTAAAACTGTTTTAAGGTTTCAGGACTTTGCGTTTCAGTTATCGTTTTACGTCAACCTCTCAGAACGTTTCTGTTCCATTTCTCGGAACATCTGAAGTGAAGCACTCAGGAAATAAACAAATGACTGCCTGTCTTCAGTTTCAAATTTAAACATAAGATAGCTATAGTGTCCAACGTATATCTATCTCTGGATCCAAGGTCTTACTCAATATCTCCTATACCTTTCCTATGGACTATTCTGTTTCTCGTTTCTCTTTCTGTCATACCTATGCGATCATAAGATCATCAGCAGCATCTTGCTCCATTTCTGCAAGCAATGCAATGTTTCTGAGCCTCTGAGCAGGTGGTCGGGCCATTACTGTAATGTTGCATCTATGATGTCAAATTGACAATTTATTGCAGGGCTGCTGTAATGTATACCTACGTTGCCATATGTCGCCATCACTCGTACAGTTCTCGTAGTTTACTCGTCGCTTCTCGTCATAAAATCGAGCACATGTAACCGGATCTAGACTAGTTTCGTGTAAATTCGTATGTTCTCGTAGAAAAGCCTTCGGTTGTTGAGAAAATGCCGTACACAGATCGTGAAGATGTTTCCCCAAATCGTGTTAAAAAGAATAATAATGTGAAGATTTTGCCTCAACTCGTGTATTATCTTAATACTCTCGTATCAATGTTGAAGAGAACTCGAGCAGGGGTCGAACACATCATCAAAACGTATCACAAACTCGTGGACATTTCGACAAGTTGTAAATTACCAGAACTCGTGGTAACTAGCACCTCCAAATCGAGACAGTGTCACCTGGCCTTACGTTCAAATTTGAAAAGAAGGGAGAATACTGTTAAATAAAAATGTCCGAGTTCATCGGAGTAAACGGTCTTTGGGTCTCAGGAAAATTGACATTTTATCATTTGCGACCCTTATAGGTCGAGATCAGTGTGGGAATACACAAAATCTTACCAGGCACTCCACTGTTCGCCAGTTTGACTACGAACTATGTATAATAAGTACCCCTTGCTCACTTGCAAATGAATTACTAAAACATTGTGAGGAAAGAAGAAAGGAGAATTTGATTTTTTTATCCACAATGTGTTCAACTTTATTGAATAATAAAACCTTCAAATATAGAGATTTTCCGAATGTTTGCTTAGAGATTTTAAAAGTCTACTGCTACAGACTTGTTGTATGTGAGACATGGCTTCAGAATCTTGAGATAAAATTATAATAATTTTTTGGCGGGGCGTAAAAGTCCTTCAGTTCGGTTTCACATGGCGCTGCCAAGCGTGAATGTTTACAATGCGGTCTTCAGTATGTCAAGAAAGAATAACCGCAGGCTAAACATGATGTAATCAAATATCCGGATGACACGGCGTTACTCGATGTCCTCCTTTAGAGGTGTGCGTCGATCAGCCAATCACAATAGAGAAAAATATATACAAACTGACACGTACAATAGGAGTAAAACAACACCTGACGAAACACTGAAACTTTTTGAAAGCAGTGTTTAATATGAAAAAGGCAAAGCCTCATTACGAGCACAGCGCCTATAATGGGTCTAAGCTGTAGGTATGTGACTACCATATTTAAGTAATCTGTTACAAGCTGTTATAATAATAATGTGTCCTAGATATTACCAGGACAAACAATGACAACGTTTCAAGATGTTTTTTCTCAAATGTTTCCTAGTGACCTCTTTTTTTCCCCCAACATGATCTATATTCGAATTAAGCCTCTATTTCACCAAAACACCAATTCTGACACAATTTCAACATGGTAAAATTCAAAATGCAGCATTCAAAATGTCCAAGTGATTACAAAATGTCACTTCAATCTGGTCTAGTGACCTAGTTTTTGACCCACCATGACCTAAGATAACACCAAGACAATTATTCTGACAAAGTTTCAACATGCTAAAGATAAAAATGCAGCCTCCAGAGTGTTAACAAGATTTTCTTTCAATTCTAACTTGTGACCTAGTTTTTGACCTCACATGACCAAGTTCCAACCTTGGGCTAGATATCACCAAGACAAACATTCTGACAGTTGTTCAAGCTGCTGGAGCCGATAATGCAGTCGCTAGTGTGTTAACAAGATATTCCTTCAATTTGGCCAAGTGACTAGTTTATGACCGGATGAATTTAAACTTAGCCTAAATATCATCAAAACAGTTATTCTGAAAACATTTCAACATGCTTAAGTTTTAAAAAAGGCCTCCAGAGTGTTTATTATATATGTTCCTTCAAATTGACTTTGTGACCTAGTTTTTTACCTCACAGGACCCAGTCCATAACTTGGCCAAGATTTGATGGAGATGAATTTTTGATAAACTTTCATTCATTCTATATCATTCTTACTTCATTTAATTAGAGGGTTCGATCCCCAGTCGCGGCACTACGGTCATGGTGGAGTGCCCTTGGGCAAGGCACATTTTCTAGCCTAGTACTGGTTTGTTTACCCAGGGATCATGAATAATTAAATTTAATTGCGCGCTAAATGACCTTAGCTGTCGATGCGCCATAAAACAATATACATTCATTCATTCATTCATTTAATTAGATATAACAATATTTATTTGATTTTAATATACTTATCTATTAATAAACACTACTTATATTAATCCTTTAGTATGATATGTAATCAGCTGAATTGAATTTCTTCTTCTGTCATCCACATAACAGCTTTAATTCCACCATTGTATGGGTTTCTCTCAATATATTCCCTTGTTTGATGTTGATGCAGGAAGTTATATTATCCCACAGTCAAAGATGCATGCAATTTCCATTGATTTGACAAGCACAAATGACCAAATATATGAACTTCCTCTCCCAGTATCGCCATCGCAGCTGTGATTCCATCATTGTAAAGGTTGCTCTCAATCCATTTGCTGTTTTGATGTGTACTCAAGAAAGAATATTACCCCACAGTCAAAGATGCATGCAATTTTCATTGTATATACAGGTACAAATGACCAAAGCGTATATCACTAACTGCGTAAATGAATTTTCATCTCCAGTAATTGCCATAAGAACTGTTATTCCATGATTATATATCATATGGGATGTTCTTAATCCATTTTCTGTTTTAAAATAAACTTGATGCAGAATATCATTGACTGCTGTTTTAATATATGACAATAAGTGCTAATGAGAGTGTATTAAATAAAAAAAGATAATAAATTAAAGAATGGGATCACAAACATATATATATACCTTTTTCCTAAATAGCCTAAAGAATAAATAAAAAATAGATCTATGAGAATTTAAAACAATATAAACATGTATATTAGTTATGCCAGAAAACTAAGCATTGGGCTCTGCGAACAGTTTTCTAGCTTTGATTTAGATCAGTTTGTATACCTCTGTGCAGTCTTATCTGGATTATTACTTTAAACCTTTACATCAATTACGAAACAAACTGAATTCTGATATATTAGGTAGATATTGGGGGATTTTTTGTTCGGTGAATTTTGGTATTCCTATGTACCGCAATTTTCATTGGGTAGGCCTTTATTTGGGCAGAGTTGCTTCTATGATTTTTTTTATAAATAGATTTACCATCTTATGTGCTGTTTTAGTGATCGCATTTCTTTTTAAATGGTGTACGGCGGTAACGATTACGAAATTTTAACACTATTTGCATTTTCAAAAAGAAATCCCAAAAGCGATTTTTTATAATGAGCCAAATCAACAAAGAGTGTGATTCCCACACTACAGCGGCCAAGATTCATCCACAGGGACGTGCTCCTCAGATTCAATACTGTGTTGGTGTGTGGTAATTCGAATGACTTACCTTAGTTGCATCTCCAGTCTTCAAATGAGTTTCTGATTAACTTTTCATGGAAACCAACTGGGGGAATTCCCGGAGCAAACCGGTACTCATTCACCCAGGGCCAATATTACCATACTCTTCGCCGTTTTATTAAATAGGTGGCCTCCGAGGAATTATTCCGAATACTAGATTTTGATATCATGGAATTGTCTTAGAACACCTGATCATTGTAAAAATAGTGGGTAACTGGCTCTAAAATCCCTCTAATAAACAGCCTCTCACCTTTAGCCCGATGTGCCCCAATCACCAAGTTGATCAGTTCCTGTCGGACTAGAGCTACACATGCCGCTACATTAACAATGTATGCCGGGGTGGTTGTCTTAAATCCTTTCAGCATGGGAAAATAAAGGGCATCAGTTATTAAAAGATCCAGCGGAATTCGTTTTAAAGCCTCCCGCTTAGTCTTCCAAAAAGTTGCCGTTTTCCCCGTTAAAACAACAGTCTGGGAAAGCCCCTCTCCATTCCCTAACCTGCTGTAGACACCCCAGTAAAACAGTGCAGGTAAATCCTCTGCTTTGGTTTTCGTTTTTCTTTAACTATTTCTAAGCAGTCTTCTATATATGATCTAGTGGCCAATTGCAATACTCTGGGAGTCTAATCGACAACTGTCTCTTTAGATGTCTGTGTAGCATAAGAGAAGGACATATGGGTTGTCTCTTACAAATCATTTATGTCAAATCTTCTCACAAGTCTCTCCATGATTTTTACAAATTGAACGGCTGGCTCCCTCCTAGACAATAGCAAAGTTGACTCTTCTTATCATTTACTGATGAACGTTACCCTTCTGCAAACATCAAGAATTTTGTCGCAAATGCTTGCCAATCTCTTTTTCCATCATAGGAAATTGACTTAGGTACAGCCGCACCCATGCTTCTCCTCTCAGGTGCTCTTATGTGCCCATATGCTCTTGATAATGAGGCTGAGCATGAGGGGTCTCTGTTAATCTCTCCTTCTTAAATGGGGGTTGTCTTCTGTGATCAATCGAATCACGATACCAACCTCTCCCAACTTGATACTCAGAATAACCAGTCCTTTGACGATCATCTCGGGAGCTTCGGATATAGCGAGGCCTTAAAGTTGCCTTCTCTCATCCATCCCTATTATGTTTTCTTTCAAACCGGATTTGCCTTCTGCCATAGTCCTTTTGATGAAACCCTGACCTGTCCGTTACAAATAGGTGGCTTATCCTGGATGTATAACATTTGATGACTTTCCCTATAGGATAGGTATTCTTCCTCTGAACTGTATTCTTCCTTCCGTTCCAGGAATTCTTCAGCCATAGCGCGTGAAACGTGTCCCGCTGGGAAAGGTGATATCAAGGTATTTCAATAACCTTTCCTGTGTTTTGACTTGCAAATGCATGAACAATTCTTTAGTCAAGTTGTCGCGTTTGTTCCTGGCGTTCATGATAATTTGGGCTGACGTTTTGCCAACTCCAGGTAGTGTCCTCAAGTCACCTTGGAGAGAATAATTTATCCTAATCTTGGATTTTGGAAGGGCGAGTGCCTATCCATGATTGGTTAACAACAACTATTCCTACTTTTAAAAATATCTAATTGGAGTAATATAAATGACTCAATTATGATATATTCCCTATATATCGACATCAACTTGAAGTACCATAATCTATTGCCGACTCCTCCCTAACTAGAAAAGAATGGGAATAGAGAAAAGGAATTCTTCCAAAGTGGCGCCTGTACTACTCACTTTCCCCAATAATTTTGAAGTACCCTAAATTGGATCGTATAAATTAAAACGTATTTGCGTTCATGCTTTTAAAGTTTAAACCAGTACTCCACAGTGTATACCACGTGACTTTGACGTCACAAATAATACGGTGGACAGAAATATTTTACTTTGGTTAAGAAGTAAAAACAAAGGTAACTTTTTTATTTCTTCATCATTTTTATACGACCGTTTCTTAAAAACGGTACGTATTATGGTATGGTCATGTCCCTCCCTCCGTCCCTCCGTCCGTTCGTTCGGGTTGAAATTTTGTATATGGCTTTGTAATTATGTGTCACAGATCAAGTTCACATTTCCTTGGATTTCGTCAATTTTTGAATGAGTTATGCCCCTTTTTGGACTTAGAATATTTGTCAATTTCTGCATGAGTTATGCATTTTTCATAGTTTCCCATTATTCTTTAACAACTTATTCCTGAACGACTTTATTAACTTTTTACAAACAAACAATCTATCAAAACAAAGAGGAAACTTACAAAGAAGTTCCTGACGGGCGTATTATGTACCGTTTGCGGTACTCTTGTTACCAAAAGCTAGACCACCAATAAAACTCCCGTAAAAACCGAAGACAGGACATTGTAAGCAGCGTAGACTGCGCCATGTTTCATTAAAAAAGGTGAACAAATAAAAAAGTTACCATTGTTTTTACATTCTTATCAAGAGCAATTATTGCTGTCTGATCATGCAAATATGACGTCAAAAGTCACGTGGTATACTCACATTGTTCCAGTACTCCGAGGAATTTACCCGAGATCTTTTTTTTATTCTTTTTTTTTCTTAATTTTTCATAATTCACTTATGAGGGGAGAGGAAAAAGGATTTAAATAACGTGCTAAAGAATAACTAAGAACTAACTTAAGGGTAGATTCACAACATTGGTCCTTATTCTACCATTCCTGTAACTGTATTTCCGTAAAATTTCAATGTGCGTTTACTGCGAAATTTCTAAACGTCTGCGCATCGCAATGGTGCATGGGCGAAGAAAGCCAAATATTCCGCGGGAATTTTCGAAAGACAAAGAGAAAATTGCACAAGAGGAATCTAAAAGTTCTATATATAAATTTCGGTATAAAAAACAAACAAAAAGGTGTTTGGCCTTTGTCCTTGAGTTATGCATTTTTCATAGTTTCCCATTATTCTTTAACAACTTATTCCTGAACGACTTTATTAACTTTTTACAGACAAACAATATATCAAAACAAAGAGGAAACTTACAAAGAAGTTCCTGACGGGCGTATTAGGTACCGTTTGTGGTACTCTTGTTAATGAAACATGGCGCAGTTTAAGCCGCTTACAGAGCCCTGTCTCCGGTTTTTCAACGGAGTTTGATTAGTGGTTTAGTTTCTTTAAACACTCTGATGAACCTGTTCTCAAAATGTATTAATATCGCCAACAGCCGGACCATTATCAAACTGGATTTTGAGAACAGGTTCGTCGAAGTGTTTGAAAATACTTGACCACCAATAAAAAAACCACATAAAAACCGAAGACAGGACATTGTAAGCAGCGTAGACTGCGCCATGTTTCATTAAAAAGGGTGAACAAATTAAAAAGTTACCATTGTTTTTACATTCTTATCAAGAGCAATTATTGCTGTCTGATCATGCAAATATGACGTCAAAAGTCACGTGGTATACTCACCAGGAATTTGCCCGAGATCTTTTTCTTATTATTTTTTTTTAAATTTTTCATAATTCACTTACGAGGGGAGAGGAAAAAGGATTTAAATAACGTGCTAAAGAATAACTAAGAACTAATTTAAGGGTAGATTCACAACATTGGTCCTAATTCTACCATTCCTGTAACTGTATTTCCGTAAAACTTCAATGTGCGTTTACTGCGAAATTTCTAAACGTCTGCGCATCGCAATGGTGCAGGGGCGGAAAAAGCCAAATATTCCGCGGGAATTTTTGAAAGACAAAGAGAAAATTGCACAAGAGGAATCTAAAAGTTCTATATATAAATTTCGGTATAAAAAAACAAAAACAAGGTGTTTGGCCTTTGTCCTTTTGTTTTTTTACCGATAGCACGTTCGGGAAATCACGAGCGAGCCAGGGTCGAGATTCTTTTCTTTACTAAATGCGTATCGGATTTTCGCCATCAAAAACCTTGGTAAGCACTTTGGTGAATATAGCTTAGGACGCAAACATCATTTTATTTGCATCTTCCACATGTGGCATCATCATCCGTAATAAGTTTCATTCTGTCAATTAACTGAAAAACTCTTTAACTACTCAAGTCAAGAAGTATTTACAAAAGTGATTTAGTAAGGCTGTAATGCAGAATAAGTGTGATCCATATGCGCTTGCTAGATATTTAAATCAAACTGTCCCAAACTGATTTGGAAAGCAGAGCCTATCAAACTATTCCAATTGTTTCGCTTTGTTCGACTATCATGAGTCTGCTGTAAGATCAGGTTGGTTTTCACAGAGCACAGTTACTCACATACAGACCTGAGACGTTTTCTAATGCTAAATTGCTTCTGCAGTAGTCGACTTTTGAAAACGTCGTGATAAAAGGAGAAATTGTTCAAATTGAGCAATTTCTTCTTTTATCACAATGTTTTCAACTGTTTTCAGTAAGCATACCTACATTAATAGAGACTTTCTATTTTTTTTACCCAAATGTTATCAAAGTTGTCTGCTGCTGATTTGTTGTATGTGGGAAATGGTTAACATGCCTCTTATCTGGTAAAACTATGTGTGCCAGCCTTTTTACCCGCTCACAGCAGATCATGGTGGAGTGCATGTGGGCTAGGCACATTTTCTTAACCTAGTACTGATTTGAAAAACCATGTATCATGTATAAGTGAACTGTGCTTGTAATGCTCTACAGATAAATATTGTGAGTAACTTTGCAGAAGAAATGTTCATTTTGAATAACATAAAACTGGAATTTGTTCCTATGTTGTGAACCTGCATGTTTCACTAATCTGAGTCTTCATTTTTTGCCAATGGATATGTGTACAGACATTGTTTGCTGTATTTCTATATGCACAAAATGAAACAGTTTTAATAGCATATTTGAGTGTCACTCTGTGATAACCAGACTGAAGGTCTTTGTGACTAGCATATAATCAGACCAACCCACGCCTCTGTGCAACTTGATCTGATTGATCAGATCATATGCATGCTCAGACTAGACTGATGTTTATTGTAGAGAGTTATTGATGTTTTCAAGTGGTCACTGGATATATGATACAATCATTTATGCATTGGCAGGTCTGTAATTCATTTCTCTGATGTGTTTATTATGAAAAGTAAACAAATGAAAATACTGCATCAAGGAAACAGCCCTGCAGTAGTTTCTGATTGCCCGCATGAGCGAATAACTAGAACTGCTGCTATGCTGCTTTAAAAAAGCAGTTTTGATTCCTGCCAACAGCAGGTCGTGGTAGATTGCCTGTAGGCAAGGCACGTTTTCATAGCCTTACTAATGAAGTGTATTATGTATAAGCAAACTGTTGCTGGGATATAACCGAAATACTGTTGAAATGGCATAAAACCCCAATCATAAACAGAAACCATATTATTTGTTGTTGAATGTTGATGTATGAATTTTGAAATATGTTGACACTAGGAGTATGAACTGAAAAATGTTTTAGAGTACATTGTGCATACCCAGCTTAGAGCAATATTGTCTTCTGATCTTGGTCTACTCAATTTGTCAGTGTTTTAGACTCTCACTTTATTATTATGAGTAATGGTAATATCTAGCCAGTCTCCCCAAAAGTTATATTTAAAAAAAAAGAAAATTAATGAAAGATTGATGAATTCATACTTTCTCTGTGTCTAGAACTGATAACCTCACAATATAGTTTTTTTACCACCAATGTTAGTCTGAGCATGACATAAGATGTTTTGATTTGAAAAAGATCAGATGCCACATCATAGATTATACTAAGATATATATTTGACTAGATATGTTTGTATAGTCTTATGCTGTAGTAACCTTGTATGTTTGACAGTTTAGTGGGTTATGTTTTCACTTCACAAAACTGATAGAATCTTAAATGTAATTTGTATGTAATAAGGAAGAAAACCAATAGTTTCTTTACTTCATTGAACACAGCTTTTATTTATGTATGCTTGTAACAAATTATACAAAATCTCTTTTTTTTTCCAGAAATGCAATACCCCTTTCCCACTTGCAGAGCATTTTGAGGCATTTGCACTTGATGACTTCTGAACACATTGTCACAAAGGGATAACTTGCTCGTAGTCGGCAATATGTTTGCAACAATATGTTCAACTCTTTTCTTCTATGCTACCTTCATTAACATAGACTTTCCATATTTTTGTCTGAATTTCTGCTGCAGGTTTGTATGTGGGAAAGGGAGTCATTGAGCATTTCGTATTGACCTGTAGCCTTCTTTTCCTACAGAGGTACTTTTGATTTTTGTTATTTAACCAATGTGAAATACATCAGTTAAATTGTTCCTGGTAATATGTACAGCAACTAGTGGTTTATTTGCTTAACCTTTTCCCACATAAAATGATTGAATGCTATAATTTCTCATTTTGTTGCAATGTTTTCAAAGGCTGTCTGCTGCAGAGGCGTCAAAATAAGTTGAGATGAATGTGTGTTTCAACATAATTCATGTGAGATTGTGAGAGTTATTGAAGATATGTATAGACTAGAAGATTTTCAAATTTGTAATTTTTCCTAAAAAAATCTTAAAGGGAGATAATTTAATGTCAAATTTATCGAAAGAAGAAAGCCAATAGTGTTTTGTTTTGTTTAATTCAACAACCTATTTAAGAAGTTATTGATATGAGAAATATTGAAAAGATATCTCCACTAGAAAGCTTTTAATTTTTAATTGAATTTTCGTCGTGCTATTATTAAAAAAAAATCATGAAGGGAGATAATCCAATGTAAAATTCAACTAGTAAGCACTGCAACCATTGTTTTTATGCTTAATTCAAGAACCCTTGTAACCAGTTTTTCATATTACAAGTTTATAAAACAAATACTGCCCTAAGAGATATTTAATTCAAAATTGTATTTTTCCTGGGCCAATTTTATGAAAAAAAATCACAAAGGGGGATAATTCAATAGGAAATATCTCTGTAATTAGCACCGCGACCTATAGATTGTTTTGTTTCATTCAACAACCATTATAATAAGGTGTTCATATGAAAAGTATTAAAAAAATCTGTCAGCTACATTTTTTTAAATTCCAACTTTTGTATTGTACCCCTGTTTAATTTTATACAAATTTGATCATGGCGGCCATCTTGAATTATTGTATATAAAGTGTTAAAATAGAAATACTTGGTCAATATTGATGAAGTTGACACATGATTGATTCCTGTAATATGAATTAAAAACATGTTGATATATAAATGTGTGTGTTTGTGTTCACTGGTATGAAATAGTGTTGTTTCTCTACAATCCGTTATATGTCCTTAAAATGTGCACATATATGGGTTTTAAAAGAGTGCGTAGATCCGCGACCCATTGTTTTGAATGTTGTTTTGAGTTAGTCTTTGAGTAAGGAAGCTCTGGACAAAATTTAAGAAAATTCTGTCCATTGGAAAAATTCAGAGGATACGCCTTTAATTGGAAGTGATGTATATAATTGTAGACGCTCCTGCTTATATGTATGTAAGAAAGTAAGTAAGTAAAATGTATTATAGTGACATGTGTACATATTATACAAATAAAAACATCAAATAATATAAACACCCGGCCGCGCAGGGCATATAAGTCACTGTTTATTAACAATATGTATAGATAAGATTTAAAAAAAAAAGATAAAGAGAGAAGAAAGACAAAAGAAAGAAAATATAACAAATTGAAAGGAATATAAAAGATTATAATTATACCCCCCCCCCCCCCCCCCCCCCCCCCCCCCCCCCTAAAACTTCATACGATGATACAACACATTGAGACGAAGTGCAGTTTACAGGAACCATAACTCCACTACACCTCATTACAGAGTTATTGCCCCTTGTTACCTTTTCTTGTCCGGAGAATAGCTTAATAACTACTAGATGGAATATAATACAACTTCAGACAATGGTAGAGCACAATGAGAGTGTACACGAACCATAACTCTAATTTAGCTAATGACAGAGCTATTGCCCATTGTCATTTTTTGTTTACCGTAGAATCTTGTCCGGAGAATAACTTTAAAAATACAATATTAACTTAATAACTACAACATGGAATTTAATAAAACTGCATACGATGATACAACACATGGCTACGAAGTGCATTGTACAGAACCGTAACTCTAGTTAAGCTCATTACAGAGTTATTACCCTTTATTAGTTTTTCTTGTCTGTACAATATCTTTCATTGCCCTTTCTTACTTTTTTCTTATCCGGAGATTATCTTTAAAACTACAAGATGAAATTTAAGGTTGGGTTTCTTAATATTTCACTACCTTTCCTATCAGGGCGGCGTTCGGGGGTATTAATCCTATTCAGTGATAGTTCTAGTTTACTTAGTCCAGGTTTCTGTACTAGAATGCGATTTTATATTTTGACTGGTCGCATCCTACAATGCAATGCAATGCAATATGTAACGGCGATATATTGAGACTAATTGACGCCACGTGGAAGCGCGGCGACTGTATGGGATATATTTAGGTTTAATTTTGAACCATGGGGTGACGTAATCGAAAAGGGAGCAACCAACATTATTATTGTTAAAAAAAAATTTGTTTGAAAAAAAAAACCTTTATGAATCAATAAATTGTATAAAATGATTTAAGAGACAAAATGATACACAATACGTATGTCTTCTACCGTTATTACAAAACTTTAGACACATTTAATATGCATTAAATAACTGTTCTCCATCTTCCTATGCTACGCTTTTTTTATAGGTTGGTATACAGAGTTCACTTTTTCCCCAATTTACTAGGCTACGATTGTTTTAATTGTTTGGTTTACTGCCCTGACGACTCGATTCATCAAAGCTCAGAAAACAGTTTCAGGGGATATTTTTTCCTATTTATTTTTGTTGTATTTCTCAACTTAAAACGTTCTTCATTCCGACCATTGTATTCTTGCTATATGTTGACTATACATGTGAACTTTTTCTTTTAATTTCATAAATGGTCAATTTTGATATTTTCTTTAATTTGCTTACACAATCGACTATTTTAAGAATGGAATTGTAGAAGGGAGATAACCCTCGAGTACAAAAGCTTTAGAACATTTCGACCGTTAGACTCGGGTAGTTAATCCCATTGATATGTTCAAACAAGGAATTCTAATAATTTCCCAATTCGCTACCTCTACTAAATCTTAAAAAGGATAGTGGTTAAAAGCCCACATAAAACATTTTAATACATGTATATAAAAATACATTTAAACTTTTGAAAAGTATTTTGTGTTTAGTTATTCACGTCTTTGTTATCATACTTCTGCTAAACTGGAAGGAGAATAGACTTCCCGCTCACCTTCCAAAGCTTGTGTCATAATTAACTTATAACTAGAGGCATTAAACCTTAATATATTTTAATATTTAATCACCTATATAAGTTTGTTTTTTTAGCCTTATTGGTCTAGTTCGATCAGATATAAAACCGTTTATTGGTAAGAAATTAAGAAACTACAGCGTGTATGACACCATTATAGTTGCAGTCAATGTTAAGCAAACTCTAAACCAAATGGTTTCAGGACTAAACTTTACATGCTAAATATCACATAGATCGCAGCATATAAAACGTCTATCCCTACGTCAAAATTTACCTTTTCTGCTCTTGGTAGCCTTTTAATTTATACATTATTTATTTTACATCGATTGCGAAGCTTTTAGCTTATATCAATCACGCTCGATGTCTGCTTCCTGGAGACTTAACCAGTCCTCGCGCCGTTTGTGTGGAAAAATCCGAAAGTCAGGACCCGTTCATCAGGGACTCGAACCAGGGACCTTTGTTACGAGAGACCGACGCTCTACCTCTGCACACCTGTCTTGGTAACCTTTTATTATAGGCTATAGTAGCCAGGTGAGCAATGTAGGCACATCTTGGTCTTACTTAGAATACTTAAAATAAAGAGACATTTGGCCTTCTTGTTCGAAATATTTACATTCAGTCTGTTAAAACGTTATTTAAATGTACTGAACTGCATCTGCTTCCTTTAAGTCATGCTTCAAAATCATGCGCGTCGTCTTTGATGCTTTGCATCAAAATTCGTCTTGTAATTTACTAGTCCAGGTTACGATTTTATATTTTGACTGTATGTAACGGCGATATATTGAGACTAATAATTTCCATACATAAGAATTATTAATTTATACAACTACGTCTTATTTTTATTGATCACACTAGAAATTTGGCAACTTGGTTAAATAGTTCTAAAATACAAATTTTAAACTTGTCTATGTTAGAGAGTATGTTGAATCAGGGACGTAGATAAGTTGTATCTACGTCCCTGATTGAATGATGAGTATGTAAATAGTGAAGGGTTGATAGGCTACATACCTGAATACAGACATGTGTATTAGTCGCCGGGCAGAAGCCCGCGACTTATATTTTAATAGCTTTTCGGAAATGACATGGGAGAACGAGTTATTATTAGAAAAAACCAAATTGAAATGTCTTGAACATATTACAATTGCGTTTGTTTAATGACACATCTAAAATGAAATGAATATTCCGATGTTTGAAATATTTGCAGTTTCTTTATTTTGACTCGCATTTATGTTTTGTTTTTTTATTTACGAAGACAAAACAGTCCCTATAAGACTTTGTTTCAATATCGAGATAAAAGTCACGTCGAATTCTCCTTTTACTAGCAATTTTAACTGAATGTTATTTTCATGTTCAAAGAGATGTCTTGATTTGTGAAGAATGCATTTAATAATGTTTATCCATGTATATCTAAAATATGAACTGTTTATAGGCTAAAACTGTTGATCACTTGACTAGCGAATACCGACGGCGTAGATCAAACTCCTTTGCAGAGAACCGTTCTTTACACTCACTTACAAATAGTTAATTATAGGTGATTTTAACTGTTTATTTGGTTCGAAACAAATGAAGAAAAGAACAAACTGAGATAAAACTGGTTTTAATAGAAAAATGACTTTGAATGAACACTCTTTGCCTATAAAGATAGTGTAAAGAACGACAACTCTGCGAAGAAGAATGGTTCACGAATCGGGTCTTTCGTACAAAATTATTTCGTCCTTGACAATTTTAAATGTGTCATTAGATTCCCTACAGGCATTTTGCTTGCGATCTGCATATTGTTATGCATCATTGACACAAGGGCGCTTATCATAATATAATTTTAAATCATGAGTAGTTTGTTATTTTCATTATAAAAAAGGAAGGAACGAATTACAATAAATTAACATGTTGTAGGGTTCAGTTTATGTTCGAAATTATGTTTGAAATTATACAACAATTTCAATGAAATTTAACTGTTTAGCTGATATTATATTTCGAGGATGGTCTAACTTATAAATATTGAACTACATTTTAACATTTGTCAAAGTAGGAAATAATTTGGATGCCAAGCTAATATCCTTTTGAGAAAAAGAGAAAACTCATGTCTTCAGCGATTTAACCCTTTTCTCATTGTTTCAAAAGTAGATTGCTGCAAAGTTTTCCAATGTTGACTCTAATAGGGAAAAGGTAAAATGACGTGCTATTGCATGCAAATCCTAAATTGTCTGTTTTGTGGTTTTATTGATAAATAATAAAATTCAAATATTCTGACAAACATCTTGAAAAGTGTATGTGGAATTCACAAATCTTATAAGTATTCCCTAATGAAAGCACTGTATACATACTAAGACCAATGATTGGCAAGATTACTCATGTCCATAACTGTTTATGATCAATAATTAGTTGGCTGTGTGTATGGTCAACCTACCTTAGAATGGAGATTGATCATAAACAATGAAAGGCTTCAATTATATTTCAATGAAGGACATTCACTTCGTTGACAAAGACATGCAAGTTATGATACATTTTCACTTGACCCCATCCCTGATGTTCCAATATGTCCCTCAGTTGATAACTGCTTTTTCAACTACTATAATGTAAGTGTTATTATTGCATAAAATCTATGTTTTACGCCCGCTTAGGGGATACAGAAACATTGCAAAAACCGGGCGTAAACGGCGAGAAAACGTGTATAAACAAAGCGATTCTCGCGCGTACGTGCCGTTTCAGACCAGTTAGATGTTTTACATATGCATTACCCGTGCACCGTTAGTAAACAAAACATGAACGCTGCATCTCCCCTAGAATAGGAGCAATTGTTTGGTTAACAATAACATCAGCTTCTTTAACTCGATAATCGGTAACATGCAATAGACTCACAGTTAAAGAGCATAACATAATCCAAAACCATTTATTTAATTCGACCCGTTGAGCCAGCGATGGCAACCTTGATGTAGGACCGGTTCGTGGATATGAAAACATAACTTGTTTACTTTATGACGTCACATGTGTCAATCGTTTTCGGGTCATGTTCATCGGCGGTTATCGTACAACTGAATGTTACAGCGGACTATATGTAGGATGTTTGTTCTTATTTTATGCAATAATAGCGAAAATACACATTTTCTCGTGCGTGAACATCTGCGGACGCCCTTAAAATGTGTTTATGCCCTCGTGCTTTGCACTCGGGCATAGACACATTTTGCGGGCGTCCGCAGATGTTCATGCCCTCGAAAATGTGTATTATCCCTATATCATTGCATAAAATCTATGTTTTACGCCTGCCTAAGGGATACGGAAACATTGCAAAAACCGGGCGTAAACGGCGAGAAAACGTGTATAAACAAAGCGATTCTCGCGCGTACGTGCCGTTTCAGACCGGTTAGATGTTTTACATATGCATTAACCGGGCATCGTTAGTAAACGAAACATGGACGCTGCATCTCCCGGCTATTGGCCAAAAGTCGGCGATTTATGTCAGGTTTTGTTTAAAGATGATGGTATTAATCACAGTGTGATAGAAATAGATTATATGCAATAATAACGTTTATAATATGTCTATATGAAATTTACGGGTTTTGGCGCCAAATGACTAGCGTTATGACGTCAAACCGCTAACGTGACGTCATTTTCCTAGTATTCGGTCCCAGTATTTTTAAAATTACTAGTATTGATTCGTTTTTCATTTCATTAGCACTTAATTCCTATCACACATAAAACAATAATATCAGCTTTTTTAACTCGATAATCGGTAACATGCAATAGCTAAGTGCATAATATAATCCCAAACCATTAAATTTAATTCGACCCGTGTCGAGCTTGATGTAGGACCGGTTCGTGGATATGTAAAACATAAATTGTTTAATTTATAACGTCGAATGGGGTCATGTTCATCAGCGGTTATCGTACATCTGAACGTTACAGAGGAATAACAGCGAAAATACACATGTTCACGCCCTCGAAAATGTGTATTATCCCTATATGTATAACTGCAGTATGGATTTCCGGCGACATTGATGCGTTTAATCAACTTTCTCTTGTACGTCTCTGATCACAGGCGTCCGAATTTCTATTACAGCAAAAAATGCGAAAAAACGCACAATACCTCGTTAAAATACACAAAAAGTCTCTCTATATTGTCTATACACTTTGATAAAAATGATCGTAATGGTAATTTGGGGAATCCCGCACGTGTTACTATAAATAGCCCTTCTATACGTCCATATAGTGTAATAATAATGACAAGGTGTGCAACGGTGTTTGCTCGATTCGGGCTATAATTTCCGCCGAAAAACGTCTAAAACGACCTGACCAAGGTAGAGACAGGTTCATAAATGATTTTTCTCGTGATACACCACATCAATATTTGCCAACCGACAAATGCGCCGGCGTTTTTAAGCTTAATGTTCATTATATTTGAAATTTGCAGTTGTCCTTACCGCCATGCGCTGACGTCACAATAATCACGTTCCGCAGCGAATATTTAACGCGAAATGACGCGCTTTTTTAGAATATTGTACCTGAGCAATGTTTGTTGGGGTTGGCATTTAATCATTTTTCTTCCAAAAATAATATTATCCATAAAAAATACGGTATTTATTTGTACGTTTTCGTAAGAAGTATGAACAATATTTTTTAGACCGTGTTTTAAATCGTCGTTTGATTAATCTGTCGCTGCGGAATGTTGCAAATTGTGACGTCAGCGCATGGCGGTAAGGACAACTGCAAATTTCCAAATATAATGAACATTGAGCTTAAAAACGCCGGCGTATTTGTCGGTTGGCAAATATTGATGTGGTGGATCACGAGAAAACTCATTTATGAACCTGTCTCTACCTGGGACCAGGTGGTTTAAGACGTTTTCGGCGGAAATTATAGCCAGAATCGAGCGCGGGGGTAAAACACCGTTGCACACCTTGTCATTATTATTACACTATATGGACGTATAGAGGGGCTATTTATAGTAACACGTGCGGGCTTCCCCACATTACCATTACGATCATTTTTATCAAAGCGTATAGACAATATTGAGAGACTTTTTGTGTATTTTAACGAGGTGTTGTGTGATTTTGTGCATTTTTTGCTGTAATAGAAATTCGGACGCCTGTGCTCTGATACAGGACTTTCCCTTAACTTCGTAAATATGATATAATAAAGCCTTCATTCATTGCATCATTTAACTAAGATCAATACATGCTTTTTATGTTAATCTTAAATTGTGTTGTCACATCTTTGCAAATGTAATGGAGAAAGTAGAAGCTGCTCACTGGCTGTGAACACACAATTTCTATTTGTCCAATAAAGTGTTCAGCTGTTCTTTGTTTTCTTCCATTTTCAAGATGTAACTTTTTTTCCTCATGTGTGAATAATGCACACAACAGCATTAACCCTTTCCCACATACAACAATTCTGCAGCAGACGATTTTAAAAATGTATACGCAATAGCACAGAAAAACTCTCTAAATTAAAGAATAATTATCAAATGAAGTTGAAAACATTGTGGTAAAATGAAGAAATTGCTTTTTTTAAAAAGCCGTCTGCTGCAGAGGCGTCAGAAAGTATTTATATTAGGGAAATATTTAAATTCTTCTTCCCCATATGCAGACAATAAACAAAAAGTCTTCTTTTGCCATAATGTTTTCAAATCTATTCAATAATGAAACTGTCATTTGGAAAGATCATCCTTTCTTCCCCTTTCCCCCCTTTCCCCCCTTCCACTCCCCCCCCCCCCCCCCCACCCCCCCCCCCCCCCCCCACCCCCACCCCCGATACGACAGAGGCACTGGACCAAATGAAGTACAAGTGTTTGCAAATTAAGCAATTTCAGTGTACCAACCAAGGACGTAGATAAGATCTTATCTACTTTCCTGTACCAACCGACCTAATAGCAGTTGTGTACTGTTTGTTGTGTGTGTCTTTAACCCTGTCCCTCATAGACGCTTTCTGAAGCCTCTGAAATAGACAGCTTTTTGAAAACATGGCAACAAAAGAAGAAGTTGCTCAAAACAGTAATTTCACCTTTTGTCATCATGTTTTTACCTCTATTTAATAATTGTACTTACATTTAAAGGGAGTTTCCAAAAAAGTTCGGGTATGTCTTCAAATTCGTCTGCTGCAGATTTGTTGTATGTGGCAAAGGGTTAATTTCTACATAATCCTTTCCCACATTCAGCAAATCTGAAAACATTCTATGAGGAAATGTTGAAGCATCTATAATATTATTGAAAAATACTGATAAACAACTTCCCTTTTTGTTTACAAAAGGTGTTTGGCGCTGACATATCAAAATGATAAAGTGTAAACTTTGAGGGAAAAGAAATTGTCTCCTAGTCTTTATTAGACATTTCTCCTTTTTCATCAGTTTTTAAGAAGTAATCTGCTGCAGATTCATGAACACTGATCTGTGCTATAGAAGTGATGAATCCAACAACAACAAAAAACACTTAAAAGATAATTGTATCAAACTGTTTTCTCTTTTGAGAAGGAGCAAAAAGATGTATTATTGGACAATATTTTATACAGAATTGAAAAAATTGAAGGAAAAGTAAACATCTTTAAAAATCTGCTGCTTCAATAGCTGAAAGGCATCAAATGTATCGGAGAAAGCGCAGTCAATGACATTAGCAATGGTCAGAAGGTCCCTGGCCAGTAAACTTCGGGCAAGTGAACAATTTCCTTTGGCCAGTATAATTCTATAATTAATTATATAACAAGACCAAATATTTAGGAATTTCAGACCAGTGCTTTTGAAAAGATAATTTCAATGACTGAAGGGTTATATTTGCAGATAATTTTCCACAACTATAAAATGAACCTTATTATCATTTATTGAGATATATTGTGCATGACTTAAGAAGATGGTAACAACATGCATGCGTTTTAGGTCACATAATCCTTGATAGATAAGGGGGAGTGAACTGGTCTTTCCCCTCAGTATCTCTCTTAATACTTAACCAAACCCAATGTTGTGGATACTCAAAAGAATTGTCTCACCGAGACGATTCTTTTGAGTACTCACAATATAGAGTTTAAGTGTCAAAGAAGGATTTCAGAACATGAAAAAGACCGCTTATTTACAGCTGTGTAACATGTTATCAGGCAGGTTGACCATCATATTCTCCACATATGTCCAAATTGGAGGACAAACCCTTCCCTACATACAGCATATCTTCAGCAGACAACGTTGACATCATCTATGCAAATTGATGGAAAATCTTTAAAATGGAAAGTTTAATTATTAGATAGATGATCAAGTTGCAAACATCGTCACATGGAAGAAATGGCTCATTATGAGCATTTTGTCCCCTTTTGCCACACTGTTTTAAAAAGTTGTCAGCTGAAGCAAAATGCAAAATGCACCTGCACGCGTGAAAGGATTTCCGTTATATATAGAGAGACAGATTACGTAACTTGCTAGTACTCGAGGTATTAGGCTGAAAAGATTGTGAAAATTTAACAGGTAATTGCAATAGATGATTTTTTTAAAATTGTATTCATTATTAGTCGTCGGGCAGAAGCCCGCGACTTATATTTTTTTGATAGCTTTTCGGAAATGACTTGGGAGGAATTGTTATTATTAGGAAAAAGCAATTGAAATGTCTTGAACATATTTCAATTGCGTATGTTTAAGAACACTAAGTAATGACACATCTAAAATGAAAAAAATATTCCGATGTTTGAAGTATTTGCAGTTTCTTTATTTTGACTCGCATTTATGTTTTTTTGCTTTTGTTACGAAGACAAAACAGTCCCTATTGGATTTGCAGCAGACTGTTATGTGTCACTATCGAGATAAAAATCACGTTGTTCCAATATGCCCCACAGTTGTTAACTGTTTTTTCAACTTCTATAATGTAAGTGTTATGCATAACTGCAGTATGGATTTCCGGCGACATTGATGCGTTGCATCGACTTTCTCTGGTAGTCACTTTATATCCATTAACCCTTTCTCACATATTACACATATGTAGCAGTCGACTTTGAAAACAGTCTCTAAAAACGAAAAAAAAAAACACGCTATGCACATTTAGGATAGAATGGAAAACAGTGACTGTAAGGCAAAAACTGCTTGTTATTTCTCCATTTGCTGCCATGTTTTCATATAATGTCTGCTGCAGGATGCATCTTAATTCATCTGCAAGTGGGAAACAGTTAATTGACTTTCTACTGCTTTGTCAGCATTATTGTATAATTAGGTATGCCTAGCAGGATGTTTTTTTTAAATCTACCTTGAGAATATGAGACGCTTTCTTACGCCTCTGCTGCAGACGGCGTTTTAAAAACATACTGACAAAAGAAGAAATTGCTCTAAATGAGCAATTTCTCCTTTTGCCACAATGTTTTCCACTTTTAGTCATAGGTTATCCATTCAATTATAGACTTTCTATTTTTCGACATAATATGTTAAAAGTCTGGTGCAGAATTGTCGTATGAGGGAAAGGGTTAATGGCATCTGAAGAGTAGAAAAGTATAGATTTGAAAACCTTGAGACAAAATGTGAATTTTCATTTCCCCACAAGTTATCTGCCTTTGCCAGTAAGTATGCTAAGTTGTTCTGCTTAAGCTGTTGTTTCAGTACTTTTTCAAATACATGTATGACTACTGGCTGCAGGGGCATTAAAAGACTCCTCTTTCAGTGAAATATTACTTGGGGTAAATAATTGTAGAATCTCAGTACTTAAGTTATAAAGATGAATGATTTAGCAGAAACATATCCGGATTCTCATGTTATCATAGCAAGGGTTATTTACTTTATACTCTTCCTACTATTTTTTGAATGATTACCCAAGCTCTCCAAAACGGATATGTTCATATCCTGGTATTATATGTGTGTCTAAATTTAATTATATTTCTGTGATTTAACCCTTTCCCACATACAAAAACTCAGCAGCAGATTTCTTTTGAAACATCTTTGCAAAATATATGGTAAAATCTTTGTTAATAATAGTAAAATAACTGAATTGAGAAATTTCTCCTTTTTTACCTCAATGTTGTTTAACCCTTTCCCTCATTTAAACGCTTTCGGACGCCTCTGCAGCAGACGGCTTTTTGAAAACATAGTGACAAAAGAAGAAATTGCACAAAACGTGCAATTTCTCCTTTTGCCACAATGTTTTCCACTTTTAGTCATAGGTTATCCATTCAATTATGGAGATATTCTGTTTTTTGACAAATTACGTTCAAAGTCGTCTGCTGCATATTTTTCGTATGAGGGAAAGGGTTAAGCCGCCTGCTGCAAATGTGTCAGAAAGTGACTGCATGTGGTAAAAGGGTTAAACATGGAGACAGAATTTGACGCATCGGTAGCAAAACACCTTCGAAATGTCGCAAAATGGGAAATAGTTCATAATAAGCAATGTCTTCTATTACCGCAATATTTTGAAGAAAAAATACTATTTCAAAGTAAATAACTCTTAACCCTTTCCAACATACAACAAATTTGCATCAGATGACTTTGAAACCATCAGGGCGAAATGTAGAAAATCTTTACAAATAAAGGTATAACCATTGAATAGAATTGAAAACATTGTGGCAAAAGGAGAATGCTCATGATGAGCAATCTTTCTTTTGCCTCAATTTTCTAAATATCCGTCTACTGCAGAGGCATTATAAAGCGCCTATTTGGGAAAGGGTTAGAGTATTATACTAAGGCTAAGAGATTATATAAACTTTCTAAAATATTAAGTTTCTGTTGTAGGGATAAAGAACGAAAGAGAAAGATGCCATATTTTCCACCAAGCTTGACCAAAGATCAGGAGAAGGAGCTCCGAGACATTGCCAATGCTATCGTAGCCAAGGGCAAAGGGATTCTTGCAGTTGATGAATCCACAGGTAGGTCATGTTGGACAAAATACTTTTAAACATTTCACACATACAATAAATCTGTATCAGACGACTTTGAAATCAAACGGGAAAAAGTATAGAAAATCTCTTCAATTGAATGTATGATTATTGAAAACCAGACATTCCTTTTTCAACAATATTTTGCCTCTATTCAATAATTATTCATTGATACAATTTATGTCTAGACATTTTCAAAGTCATCTGCTGCAAATCTTGTGTACGTCGGAAAGGGTTAATTTTCTTTTCAAACTCTCTGGAATCAAAAACATGAAAGAGAAATTGCTCATCTTACCTTTTGTCCAATTGTTGTCAAAAATCATTGTCCACAAATGTGTCAAAATGTGACAGCATGTAGAAAAGAGTTGATTTATGATTATGAGCCATGATGGAGGATAATAATCATTCGGGCATGTGCTACCAGTGTTGATTCAAAACAGAATGTGCATGTACACAGTCTGATCATGATCAGTTTTCCATCAAATCATTGAACCATTCTATTTAATCCTCCATTAAAGACTGCTGAAACACAGATCAAACATTTAACCCTTTCCCACATACAATAAATCTGCAGCCTACGACTTTGCAAACATATGGTCAAACATATAAAAATCTCTCTTTAAATGAAGCTATCTATGATTGTTGAATAGATTGAATTAAATTGTTGCTAAAATAGAAATTGGTCATTATGAAGAATTTCTCCGTTTTCCTAAATGTTTTCATATGCTTCTGCAGGTAGGAAAGTGAAGAGTAACAGACTGCTCTTTTAACTTTATGATGCCTTGTCAGACGTTTCGATAAAAATGAGGAAAAGGCGAAATAACTTATTATTGGCAATTCCTTTCCCCCAGTGTTTTCAGCTCTTTTTTCAAAAGTATACTTTTAAATTTACAGATGTAGATTTATTTTCTGTCAGAGACCTTTTCCTGGCAAAAAAAAGTCTTAACCACTTGCAGTCAAGTTTTGTTTTATCTGAAGCAGATAATTGTTAAAAAACATTTTGACAAAAGGAGCCTCAGATTGAGTAATGTCACCTTTTGTCTCAATGTTTTCAACTGTATTTAATATTTGTCATAAATCCTTTGTAGGAATTAAAGGTTTAATTAAAATTAAAATTGCATATAATTGAAACAATTTAACCGCTTTTACATATAGACGATTTCTGACGCCTCTGCAGCAGACAACTCTTGAAAAGATGATTGTGATTGCCTTTTTTTGTCTGTCTTCCATCATCTTCTCCTCTGTAACCAGTAGGTCCATCGGGATGAAATTTCACAGAAAGCATCCAACACCATACCTAAATTCCTTCGGTGTTTTTTTTATCCAAGAAGAAACTAGGTCACTAGGTCAAATTGAAGAAAAATCTTGTTAACACTCTAGAGGCCGTAATTATTGATTCAGCAGTTTGAAGTTTTGTCAGTATGTTTATTTTAATGATATATACTTGAAGTTTGAATATGGGTCATATTGTGTCAGAAACCAGGTCACTAGGCCAAATTGTTGTTGAAATGTAGTCTCCAGAGTGTTAACAAGATTTCCCTTCAACTTGACCTAGATTTTGACCTCATATCGCCCGGTGTGTCTAATACTTGATGGAGAAGGTGTTCTGATAAACTGTCATGATTATCGGATGCAAAATGAAGCCTGTATCGAGGGCTTGGCGTGAAACGTTTGTAACTAAAAACCTTTTTTGAAGACCCTGGTTTAGGGGAAATTTTGACCCCTTTGTAAACAATGCAAATTTAGGTTCCATTGCTCAGAACGAGCAATGGCACCTAAATTTCAATTGTTTACCAAGAAAAATGTTAAAAGCTTATAAAGACTTTATGGCGAGGTGATTAACATTGGAAAACAAATAGCAGTTTTAGTAACAACGGTTTCATGCCAAGCCCTCGGTATAGTGTTAACAAGGGCAATTGTTGACGACGCACAATGAACGGACACCGGACAAAATGTGATCACAATAGCTCAACTTGCACTGTGTGCACAGGTGAGCTAAAAAAGAAGGTCCATTTTCCTATGTTAATATTGGAATAATAATGCCCTGCAGCTACTATGGGTAAACGGTTCTCAAGTATTGCTGTGGAAAATACCGAAGAAAACAGACGTCGCTACCGAGAACTTTTGTTTACATTGGACAAACGTGTTACTGAGAATATTAGCGGAGTTTTCCTCTCCCATGAAACATTCTATCAGAAAACGAAAGATGGAACTCCATTCGTTAAAGTAAGTCAATAACTTATATATACATTTTATGTTGTTTATTTGTGCCTAAATATTAATTTAACCCTTTCCCACATATGACATTTATGCAGCAGATGACTTTAGCAATAATACTGCAAATCTATAGGCTATAAATGTAAAGTAATTTTAATGAATATATTTGTCTTCTGTTAATGTGTCAAATTGCGTCTGCAAGTTGGAAAGCGTTAAGATTTTTGTATCGCCACAACAAAGGGGTGAAAGCTAGACTAAGATAGTGCTTTTCCCACTGCTGCAATGGGGCAAACATTTGCATTTGGTTCAAAGTTAAAGTAGGGTATTATTTGTTTGTTTTGTTTCCTATAAAAGTATAAATGCCATCACTTTCAAACTTGGATCAAAGTAACACCTTATATATATCCTTAGGTAAAAAATTGTTAGATTGACTTCAAATATTTGCACACACATTTGTCTTTGTCTAGTACACTTGCATAAATGGTCAAAGCTAATTACACATTATTTTTGCCTTAATATGATATTTTTTTAGATTCATTAGATTTGAAGAGAAATGAAGAAATAATTAATATCTTCAGATCTGAAGCTGTATTTTAATTCAATGTAAAAACAATTGTTTGAAAAGGAGAAATGTTCGTTATGAGCATTTTTCCTTTTCTTACACCAAATTTAACTTTTGGGAAAAAATACGAACTATTGTCGTCATTTGATCGTCGTTGTTGTCGGCGTTGGTTAAGTTTTGCGTTTGTGTCACTTACATGGAAACTATCAAACCTAATACTTACATGGAAACTATCAAACCTAATACTTTGAAATTTGGAAAACTTGTTCTTCTTCAATCAGATCAGATTGTGTTTTAGGGGTCACTGTTACTAGAAATAGGAAAACAGTAGTCTATTCAATATCTTTAGTTACAATTGACTTAATGCAACCATCTCCTTTGCCTGTCCACTCAGCTTATGATCTTGACTGATTGTGACCGCCATCCAACGTGAAGATCTTCCTTATCATGTATATGAACTTGGATTTATTTCAGTATCAGACGAGCGTCAGGCTCCCGCAGGGGGTGCTCTTGTTAGCTCATCTGATCACAAAGTGCTCAAGGTGAGCTATTGTGATCACATTGTTTCTGTCTTGCATTCATCATCCGTCTGGCGTCATCAAAAATTGCCTTGTTAACACTCTACAGGCTACATTTTGCATCCGATTTTCATGAAAGTTTATCAGATCATGCATCTCCATCGAATATTGGACAAGTTCTAAACCAGGCCATATGAGGTCAAAATTAGGTCACTAGACCTAATTGAAGGAAAATCTTGTTAACACACTGGAGGATGCAGAGAAAATGTTGAGACTTTGTCACAATGTTGGTCTTGATGATATGAAGGCCAAGTTTGAATATGGGTCATGTCCAGTCAAAATCAAGGTCACGAGGTCAAATTTATCAAAATCTTGTTAAAACTCTTGTCCAGCCGCAATTTTTTCTTCAGGAACTTGAACAAATTTCAGAATCTTTATTTGAATGATATCTAGGCAAAGATTGACTATTGTTCATATTGGGTTAACAACTAGGTCACTAGGTCAATGTGGCGGCTGCATGTTTAACTTTAAAGTATTGAAACTTTGTCAGAATGTTTGTCTTGGGGATATATATAGGCCAAGTTTGAATATGGGTCATGTACGGTCGAAAACTAGGTCACAAGCCCAAATTTAAGGATAATCTTGTAAACATTCTTTGCTTCAGCTGCTTGACCTTTTGTTAGAATGTTTGTCTAAATGATATCTAGGTCAAGTTCGAATATGGGTCATTTATTTCAGCAGTTTGAGTCTCCATTAGAAATCCCATTGCATAACTCAGGTGAGCGATCTAGGGCCATCATGGCCATCTTGTTGAAATTTGTCTCCTGCAGAATCAACAAACCTAATGACCAGGGAACGTGTTCAAACCATTTCATCTATAACCATGTTCAGTGTTATACTTTTGTTCAACAGAGGCGAAATTTGTGGTCAAAGTAAAAATGATCATTAGGTGGAAAAGACTTAAAGATTTTCCAACCTGTAGATATATATTGGCTCTTTTGCTGCAGACGATATTGGATGTTTTTTTCAAATTTGTCTGCTGAAGAATGTCGGATGTGCTAAAGAGTCGAATAGGGATGAGAGTATCAATAGAATATAGACCTCTCCCACATACAGACGTTTTCCGACCTCTCTGCAGCAGGCGCCCTTGGAAACATTTTGGCTAAAGGGGAAATTCAATTCCAACTCTATTTCTGAATGGAGATTGTTCACGTTTTTGCCAAGATGATTTCAAAGTCGTCTGCTGCAAAGTTGTCTTTTGTGGGCAAGGGATAATTAGAAGTGACATAATTTATTGTTTCAGGTCTTACAAGACAAAAATATCATCCCAGGTATCAAAATAGATAAAGGAATAGTGCCATTAGCTGGTACAGACGGTGAATCGACCACACAAGGTAAGGTTAAACATTTTACCCTTTCCCAAATACAAATAAATCTGCAGCAGACAACTTCGAAAAAATATTGGCAAAATGTAAAATATCACAATAAATTAGTTTAATTATTGAAAAGAGTTAAAAACATTGAGGAAAATGGAGAAATAGCATGTTTTGAACAATTTCACATTTTGTCACTATGTTTTCAAAAGTTGTTTGCTGCAGAGGCGTCTGTATGTAGGGAAAGTGCTAACTGTTTCCCAGATGCACACACATCATAAGCAGCAGACCATTTGGAAATATGTAGTGGTAAAATGAGAAATTGTTGCTCCTTTTGAACGACTTCACGTTTCTCCAAACTCTATTTAATTAAACACGAAATGATCACATTATCACAATAGTTTATCAAAAAGATAGGTTTTTTGATGGAAAACATGAGATAGCGCTATTGTCACCACTTGATTTTTTTTCTTTGCAAACCCTTTCCCACATACAGACACTTTCTGACAGCTCTGCAGCAAACAACTTTTTAAATCATTATGACCAATTTTCCCCATTGCCACAATGTTTTTTTCCACTGCATTCCATAATTGTGCTTTCATTTAGAGACAGTGGCCGTATTATAGACTAAAAGTTGTCAACTACAGATTTGTTGTATGTGGGAAAGGTTGAGTTTAGTACTTAGGTCCAGTTTTCTCCTAAACTATAAAACCGTTTTGCTCTGAATCTGTTGTTATTCAACATCAATAAGGCGACTGTATGCTCTGAAGATGTTACTCTATTTTGTTCTGATATCTAGCTTGAATATAACTGGTAATATTGACATAAATATTACACACAGACGCATTCTGACTCCTCTGCAGCAAAGTAGTTTTGAAAACACTTTTCCAAAAGAAGAAATTGCTCTTGATGATCTATTCCCATTTTGCAATAATGTTTTCAACTCTATTCAATTATTATATGTTGATTTAAAATATTAAACTTTATCACATGACAATGCTTGTATCCGATGTAATATACCCATTACGTATTTCTGTATATGTGACACGTGTAATATCACAAGACTGAATCACTATTTGTGTATTCATCCGCGAATGTTTACAAAATGGCTGAGAACGTGTATTCGGTAAACACAAACGTCACGATAGATGGACGAGGTAAAGGGACCATTATCGGTCATAAAAATATAAGTGTGCGTGTGTGATTAATTAACATTCTATTAAGTATTACATGTTGGCACTATTTTCTGACAGAGAAAAAACGATTTTCTTTTTGTGTTTTGTCATGTGATAAAAAGAATCTGACATTCGCTGTCACTTCAAAAAGTTGTATTAAACTCGTCAAAGAAATGTGGTATCAAGCTCGCAAAATTTATTCGCGTTTAATAAAACTTTATATAAAATGACAACTGCTGTCAGATCCTATATATATATATTCCTAGATGATTAAGTTGTCGTCTGCTTCCGATTTGTTGTATTTGGAAAAGGGTTTAAAAACTAATTGATTTCTATTAAAAGATCTTTTAACGTAAATGGTTAATATTATAAAACGGTGAGTTGCTTAATACATTACATCTTTTGAAAGGGAGGCACTGCTCATTAAGTACAATTTCTTCCTTTTCTACAATGTTTACAAAATATTTCCGATGCTGATACTTTTCAAAAGTAAATGGTATAATCAAGGTTTGGATGGTTTGAACGAGAGATGTGCCCAGTACAAAAAAGACGGCGCTCAGTTTGCAAAATGGCGATGTGTGTTTAAGGTTGGCGAGCACACACCCTCATTTCAGGCCATGTTTGAAAATGGAAACGTTCTCGCTAGATATGCTAGCATCTGCCAACAGGTAAGGACAATAATACAGAGCTCTTGCAATTCATCCTTTTCCCACAATAATTTGAGAAATTATCCGCAAACCTTCCAGGTTAATATGTTTTGTCATGTGTAATAGTTTTGTAATTATTTTCTCAAGAACTCTGAATTAGATATACATTTCATATTATTAACCTTTTGACAACTGGATTCTATTTTGTGAAGCCTGTCCCAACAGAAACCCAACATGTCTGCGGCAATCAGCGTCGTCAACAAGAAACCTATGTCTGCGGCAATCAACGTCGTCAACGAGAAACCTATGTCTGCGGCATTCAGCGTCGTCAACAAAAAACCTATGTCTGTAGCATTCAGCGTCGTCAACAAGAAACCTATGGCTGCGCCATTCAGCGTCGTCAACAAGAAACCTATGTCTGCGGTATTCAGCGTCGTCAACAAGAAACCTATGTCTGCGGCATTCAGCGTCGTCAACAAGAAACCTATGTCTGTGGTAGTCAGCGTCGTCAACAAGAAACCTATGTCTGCGGTATTCAGCGTCGTCAACAAGAAACCTATGTCTGCGGCATTCAACGTCGTCAACAAGAAACCCTTGTCTGCGGTATTCAACGCCGTCAACAAGAAACCTATGTCTGCGGTATTCAGCGTCGTCAACAAGAAACCTATGTCTGCGGCATTCAGCTTCGTCAACAAGAAACCTATGTCTGCGGCATTCAGCGTCGTCAACAAGTAACCTATTTCTGCGGCATTCAGCGTCGTCAACAAATAACATATGTCTACGGCATTCAGCGTCGTCAATAAGAAACATATGTCTGGGGCATTCAGCGTCGTCAACAAGAAACCTTTGTCTGCGGCATTCAGCGTCGTCAACGATATATTTAAATAATATATCCTATTAAACTGCTACAGCTAACTCAACCAAACTTCACAGGTGGTCTTCTAACCAAACTTCACAGGAGTCTTCTAGCAAAACTTAACCAGGAATATGCCTGTGGTGGTCTTCTAACCAAAAGTCACAGTTATGCTCTTTTGGCGGTCTTCTAACAAAAAAACTCAGGAATGTACCTGGGGTGGTCTTCTAGTCAAACTTCACAGTAATATGCCTGTGGTGGTCTTCTTACTAAACTTCACACGAATGTTCCTGTTGAGGTCTTCTAGCCAAACTTCACAGGAATATTTATGTGGTGGTCTTCTAACTAAACTTCACAGGAATGTTTTTTGGCGGTCTTCTAACTAAACTTCACAGGAATGTTCCTGTTGAAGTCTTCTTGCCAAATTTCACAGAAATATGCCTGTGGTGGTCTTCTAACTAAACTTCACAGGAATGTTCCTGTTGAGGTCTTCCAGCCAAACTTCACAGGAATATTTATGTGGTGGTCTTCTAACTTAACTTCACAGGAATGCTTCTGTGGTGATCTTCTCATCAAAATTCTCAGGAATATTCCTCTAGTGGTCTTCTTATCAACCTTCACAGGAATGTTACGGTGGTGGTCTTCTAACCAAACTTCACAGGAATGTTCCTAAGGTAGTCTTCTAACTAAACTTCACAGGAATACTCTGGTGCTGGTCTTCTAACCAAACTTCACATAAATGCTCATTTGGTTGTCATTTATACAAACTTCACAGGAATGTTCCTTTGGTGGTCAGTTATTCAAACTTCACGAGGATGTTCCTGTGGTTGTCTTCTAACAAAACTTCACAGGAATGCTCCTTTGATGTTCACGTACTTATTCAAACTTCACAGAAATGTTCCTTTGGTGGTCATTTATTCAAACTTCACAGGAATGTTCCTGTGGTGGTCTTCTAACCAATCTTCACAGGATTTTCCTTTATTGGTCATGTATTCAAACTTCATACGGATGTTCCTTTGGTAATCTTCTAACCAAACTTCACAGGAGTGTTCCGGTAGTGGTCATTTATTTAAATTTCACAGGTATGCTCCTTTTGTAGTCATTTATTCAAACTTCACAGGAATACTCCTTTGGTGGTCATTTATTCAAACTTCACAGAACTGCTCCTTTGGTGGTCATTTATTCAAACTTCACAGAAATGCTCCTTTGGTGGTCATTTATTCAAACTTCACAGGAATGCTCCTGTGGTGGTCATTTATTCAATATTCACAGGAATGCTCCTTTGGTGGTCATTTATTCACACTTCACAGAAATGTTCCTGTGATGGTCTTCTAACCAAACTGCACAGGAATGTTCCTGTGGTGAACCAAACTTCACACGAATGCTCCTTAAGTGGTCATTTATTCAAATTTCACAGGAATGTTCCTTTGGTGGACTTCTAACCAAACTTCACATGAATGGTCCTCCTGTGGTGTTCATTTATTCAAATTTCACAGGCATGTCCCTGTAGTAGTCTTCTTACCAAACTGCACAGAAATTTAGACCTGGTTGCAGCCAATTGCCATAACGTTCAACCATATTTGTTGGTTGAAAAACATTGCCAACAGCTGGCATCTAAAAGGATATATAAAGCCGCATTCAAATACTTCTTCTGCTCAGATATTTGTTTCTTAGGTAAACTAAGTCATATTGATTTGTTTAAAAACATGACTGGTAGGCGGGGAAATAACAGAAAAGAAAAATCTTCTGTTCTGAAAACACTTGAGTGGTTTCAATATAATTTGGCAGAAATATCTCTTAGGTGACCTACTTAAATTGTTCAAGCCATATTATTTGGTTGAAAATGTTTCAAAAAAGCATTCCTAAATTTGTTATAATTTGGTAAAAATGTTCCAAATAGAAAAGCACATTCAAATGATTTTAAATTGGTGAAATAACAAGGGCATTTTTCACTTGCATTTCAGATTCAATTTATTTGGGAAATCTGTATGTTTAATTGTTCAGAATAGTCAATGTCCTGTAGATATTGATCTTGTTTTAATGCTTTCCCACATACAACAAATCTGCAGTAGACAACTTTGAAATTATCAAGTCAAAAAAATAGAAAACCTCTATAAATGATAGTATGATTATTGAATGGAGTAGAAAGCTCTGTGGCAAATGGAGAAATTTTGCCTTTTGTAACAATGTCTTCAAATGTGGTGCTCTGTGTAGCGTCAACATATATTTACAGACTAGAAAGAGCCAATCATTAGATTTGATTTAACTGGTGTCAGAAATGATCTGATATTTTTCTTTTTAGAATGGTCTTGTGCCCATAGTGGAGCCCGAAATTCTGTGTGATGGCGATCATGACCTTGAGACAGCCCAGAAAGTTACAGAACAGGTAGGCTACTTTTAGTGACCTTATTTGAGCAATGCCTTTATAGAATGGATCTTAAAGAGGTTTTGAAAGAACACCTTAATATAGGTGACTTCCAGTTCCTTTCCTGCATACAACCAATCTGCAGCATGCTACTTTAACATCATATATATATATATATAATTATAGAGACCAATTGCTCCGATCGAGCATAAGCTTTTTAACTTCTATAGGCTAATTCGATAGTGTACACGCATCTGACAGGTGCAAATAAATTCGAGAGACAGAGTTAGGTACAATGGAGTCTGGGTGCGTTACCTTAGCTCTCACCGAAAAGATCCCCTGTATCTTTAATGTGCTCACTGTATAGCACCGATACAAGCAATGCATATTTTTCCTTGAAAGGACCAGTACTTAACCTCTAGTTGAGTGGGAGAAACATAACACAACTCCTAAAAGTCCAGACCAGGATTTGACAGTCTAATGCATTTTCCACAAGACCACAGGGTCGCTCATCTAAGTAAAAACATGGAACATCTGTAAAGATAACAACATACATAGTGAATAGATTTGAAAATAGTGTAACAAAACGGCAAATGGATCATAATAAATAATTTCTCCTTTTGTCAAATGTTGTCAAAAGTTGTATGCTGCAGATGAATCAAAATGCCTCTATATGAGAAATATGGTTAAGTAGCAGACAGTTTATTATGGAAATAGAATAAATTGCTGCCACTGCTGATCACAATGTTGCTAAATATGAATTGTTATAGATAAATGACTGAAGACTTAATAATTTGGGACATCTATTTAGTAATAACTCTTTCTGACGCATATGAAAACATTGTGACACAAGGAGAAATTACTGATAATTATCAGTTTCTCCTTTTATCACAACGTTTACAACTCTACTCAATAACTAAACCATCATTTGTAGAGCATTTCCATATGTTTAAAAAGATTCTGTTCAAAGACTGCAGAGTTTTATTATATGGTAAAGGAGACTCCAAAAGTTATTAATTTTTTCCCACAGACAAAAAAAAATGAGATAAAGATATGAAAACTCTCTGTAAATGAAATCATAATCATTGAATAGAGCTGATAACAATGTAGCAAAAGTAAAATAAATCCAAAGTTGTCTACTGCAGATGTGTCAAAATGTATTAGTCTGCATGTGGGAAAAAAGTTAACTTCCTCTTCTTGCAGGTGCTTGCATTTACTTACAAAGCTCTCAGTGATCACCATGTGTATCTGGAAGGTACCCTGCTTAAACCCAACATGGTAACTGCAGGTCAAAGCTGTACAAAGAAATACACTCATGAACAAAATGGTCAGGCGACAGTGGCAGCATTGAGTCGAGGGGTACCAGCAGCTGTTCCTGGTAAGACGATACTCTTTGTCTCATTCCAAGTCACATGAAAATAAACCTTAAGACTTTTTGAAACTCCATGCAAAAGGTATTGAAATATCTGAACAAGCTATTTTGATTAGTTTAAAACATTGGCACCAGAGGGTGGGATGTTTTGTAGTATACAGTCAATCCTGTGTTTAAAGACAACCCACGGGAAGAGAACCATTTGGTCTTTGTTCACAGATGGTCTTTTATGCAGAAAATGGGTAGTGTGGTTGCTATAAACAGGAAATTTCTCAATAAAGGTGGTCTTTAGCACAGGTTTGACTATATAGTATATATATATAGGAATTAGAGTTGTTTCAGGAATTTTGCTCCACAAGTAGTTAGTCTGCACGGTGAGGGTAAATTAATTAAATAACATCATCTGTAGGAATTAAGTATATTTTAAAATGCTCCTTATTTTAAGCTCTGATAATGTTACAATTTGATTTACAGGAATTGTGTTTTTATCTGGCGGGCAGTCTGAGGAAGATTCTACCCTCAATCTAAACGCCATCAATACGAGTGCTGGACCAAAACCATGGGCTCTGAGCTTCTCATTCGGACGAGCGCTACAAGCAAGTGTTCTTAAAGCCTGGAAGGGTGAAGATAAGAACTTAGAAGCAGCGCAGAAACAGTTAATGGTCAGAGCTAAGGTAAAGTTTGTCACCCTTGGATTTTAACCCTTTGCCTCATGCAGACACATTTTCAACAGAATACTTTCAAAATCTTTGTTGGAAAAGCCGAAATTGTTCATAATGAGCAATTTCTTTCTTGCCACAACTCTTTTATTTCCTTTCATATTTTGTCTAAATGTTTTCAAAATGTTCAGCTGCATATAAAATGTTGTTGTTTGGAAAAGGATTTAACTTCATTGATATTAAATTATTAGCTGATATCTATCAAATATACCCCAACAAAGAAGTTTAGCATGGTATATTGGAGTGAGTTTGTCTGTCAGTCTGTTGGTATTTACGTTGTGCTAGAACTCATTAAAGCTCATGAAAAGGTTGATTGATTTATTCAATAATTTCTGGTATACAGGTTAAGACATTAAAATACAGGTCAAGTTCAACTTTGGTCACAAACCACCAATAATAGATGGATTTATGACCCCTTTACAACTTAGAACTTGCAAAAAACAACAACGACCTGACCATAACTTATGCAAGGGTTGACTCATTTAGATAATGTTTAGCCCTTCTGTTTTTCGAAGAAAGAAAGTCGGGCTATTGTGATACAGTTGGCGTAGTCGACTGCGTCTTTAACCTTACCTCATTACTCGAAACAGGTTCAACATTTGGTGCATATGTTCTTAGGAACAATACACATGTCGATACCAAGTCGCATAAGTCTGGCTTTAATTATTATTTAGTAATGCCCCTTTTTGACGAGTGTTGGCGTTCTCTCGGCGGCCATCTTGATTATACACTGGTTAAGACCATATAATACAGATAATATAGTTAAAATGCACCAGTTTTGGATGTTAGTGTTATGGCCCCTTTTCAACTTTGCTCCACAGAAATGGTGTCCGGTGTTCCATGACTCTTTAATAAGCATACATGAATATAATATTTCAGGCAAATGGTCTAGCCAGTTGCGGACAGTATAAGGGTGACATGTCGACGGCTGCAGCAGGAGAATCACTGTTTGAAGCGAAAAACCAATATTAAACAATGGCTAAACTCACTGGAAAAAAGATGCAGTAAACTATAGACACTTCATGGAAATATAATTGTTATGGGAAACATTGGGACGCTGCTCACATTTGTTTTCAAAAATAGTTTGCTACTTTTTATAACTTAAAAATCGTATAAAACTTTGTATTTATTGCTTAATAATGACCAGACTCTACCAGTGTCCGCGTTCACGCATATAATATTTCTATATTCACTCTAAAATGAACTGAAATAGGCAAATACATTATTTCTTTTTATTTATATGATACAATAACACGTTATTTCATTCATTTCAATCCAAAAACACAACAAAACAGTGATATAATGGGATATTTGACGACCAGACTCTACCAGACTCTGTTTACTGGACTTACCCTTAATTTCGTAAATATGATATAATAAAACCTTCATTTATTGCACATTTAACTAAGATCAATACATGCTTATTATGTTAATCTTAAATGTTGTTGTCACATATTTGCAAATGTAATGGAAGAAGTAGAACCTTCTGTGAACCAGAGACTATAAACACATATAATAAAGTTTTCAGCTGTTCGTTTTTTCTTCCATTTTCAAGTTGTAACTCTAAACTTTTAACATTTCTACGCAATAGCGCAGAAAAACTCTCTAAATTAAAGAATAATTATCAAATGATGCTGAAAACATTGTGGTAAAAGAAGAATGTTCGTGTTTAAAAAGCTGTCTGCTGCAGAGGCGTCAGAAAGCGTTTATATGAGAGAAAGGGTTAAACAATGCCCTAACTAGTAACTTCGTTTCCAAATGCAGACAATAAACAGAAATTCTTCTTTTGCCACAATGTTTTCAACTCTATTCAATAATGAAACTTTTATTTGGAGAGATTATGCTTTTTTACGCCAAGATGTTTTCCAATTCTTCATGTGTAGATGTTGTGTTTTCCTGGATAGGTTACCAGTACTACCGGTCCATCTACCCTGACACCAGCCTGTCAGTCCTAATGTTAACCCCGAAAACCTGAGCGCCAAGGAAGGCGGACATAACTACCTTTTTTAAAGTCTTTGGTATAACCCGACTGGGGATTGAACCCGTGACCTCCGAGGCCGAAAATCGACCACAACACGACCGAGGCACTGATGATAGAAGATAAATGTATGTAAAGATCAAAAGACCAAATGAACTACATGTGTTTGCAAATTGAGCAATTTTACTGTACCCTCAATCTAATAGCAGGTCAACTGTTGTGTTCTGTTTGTTTTGTGTGTCTTTAACCCTTTCCCTCATATAGACGCTGTCTGAGGCCTCTGCAGCAGACAGCTTTTTGAAAACATGGCAACAAAAGAAGAAATTGCTCAAAACAAGCAATTTCTCTTTTGTCACCATGTTTTTACTTCTTTTCAATTATTGTTCCTATCAAAAGGGAGTTTCCAAAAAACATCGGGTATGTTTTCAAAGTCGTCTGCTGCAGATGTGTTGTATGTGGAAAAGGGGTTAAATTCTGACAATCCTTTCCCACATTCATCAAATCTGAAAACATTCTATGAGGAAATGTTGAAGCATCTATAATATTATTGAAAAATAGTGATAAACAACTTCCCTTTTTGTTTGCAAAAAGTGTATGGCACTGACACATCAAAATGTGTCTGCATGCATGAACGGGTGATTGGTGAAAGATATTTCATTGTAAACCTTTAATGAATTTTCAAAATATTATCAAATTCAAAGTGTAAACTTTGTGGGAAAAGAAATTTTATCTCCTAGTCTTTATTAGACATTTCTCCTTTTTCATCAGTTTTTAAGAAGTAATCTGCTGCAGAGGCATGGAAACTGATCTGTGCTATAGAAGTGTTAAAACCTACAACAACAAAAAACACTTAAAAGTTAATTGTATCAAATTGTTTTCTCTTTTGAGAAGGAGCAAAACCATGTATTATTGGACAATGTTTTATACAGAGTTGAAAAAATTGAAGGAATTGTAAACATCCTTAAAAATCGGCTGCTACAATAGCTGAAAGGTATTAAATGTATCAGAGAACGGGCAGTCTATGAAATTAGCAATGGTCCAAATGTCCCTGGCGTAAACTTTGGTTCGGGCCAGTGAAAAAAGGTTTAGAAGCCATTTATTTTCAAGGTCATAGGTTAAAGGTCAAGGTCAAAATTGAACTTTGACTATTTTCTCATATCAACAACTGTGTGACAACTCTACACTAAACATACTTCGACAGATCTTAACCAAACTTGGTATACATTTAGTATATGGCAAGGCCTAGAAGCCTATTTATTTTCAAGGGTATCGGTTAAAGGTCAAGGTCAAAATTAGACTGACTATTCCATATCAACAACCTTGTGACCACTCTACACTGAACATCCTTTGACCGATCTTAACCAAACTTGGTATACAGTTAGTATATGGCAAGATCTAGAAGCCTATTGTTTTTAAAGGTCATAGGTTAAAGGTCAAGGTCAAAATTGGACTGACTTTTTCCCCATATCAACAACCTTGTGACCACTCTACACTGAACATCCTTAACCAAACTTGGTATACAATTAGTATATGGCAAGGTCTAGAAGCCTATTTATTTTCAAGGTCATAGGTTAAAGGTCAAGGTCAAAATTGGACTTTGACTATTTTCCCATATCATCAAACTTGTGACAACTCTACACTGATCATCTCTTGGCAGATCATAACCACACTTGCCATACAGTTAGTATATGACAGGGTCTAGAAGCCTTTTTATCTCTTTTCCCATATCAACAACCTTGTGACTACTCTACAATGAACATCCTTCAACCGATCTTAACCAAACTTGCCATACATTTAGTATATGGTAAGATCTAGAAGCCTATTGATTGTAAATGTCAACGGGCAAAGGAGGGGTCATTTGGCAAATGCCTAAGGCGGAGACAAGGACAAATTACACTTACTTCTCTGGTACATAACATTAATAACAATTTAATAAAGGCAAGGCCAAATAACATATTTTTCTGGTACATAACATTAATATCTAGGTCATTGGCCATATTTTTAGCCATATTTTTAAATTGAATATCGAGGGCTTGCATCCGCTTTGCGTTGCCCTTGTTAATTAAATAACAAGACCATCATTTAGGATTTTCAGACCAGTGCTTTTTAAAAGTAAATTTCAATGACTGAATGGTTAAACACCACAAGGGAATTTTCAGATAATTTTCCACATCTATATCATAAAGGTTATTATAATTTATTGAGAGATAATTTTCATGACTTAAGAAGATGGTAACCTATGTGTTTGAGGTCACACTGAGCCTAGACTACGTTAGGGGACTAGATAAGGGAGAGTTAACTGGTCTTTCCCTTCGATATCTCTCTTAATACTCAACCAAACACAATGTTGTGGGTACTTAAAAGAATTGTCCGCCGACTAAGACGATTCTTTTGAGTACCCACAACATAGGGTTTTAGTTTCAAATAAGGATTTCAGAACATAACAAATGCCCCTTATCTAGGTCTGTAATATGTTATCAGGCAGGTTGTCCTACATTCTCCATATATGTCCAGATTGGAGGATAAACCCTTTCCTACATACAGCATATCTTCAGGAGACAATTTTGACAGCATCTATGCAAATTGATGGAAAATCTTTAAAATGGAAAGTGTAATTATTGGATCTGGTCGAGTTGAAAACATCATCCCATAGGAGAAATTGCTCATTATGAGCATTTCCCCCCTTTTGCCACACTGTTTTAAAAATTTGTATGCTGCAGATGATTCAAAATGCACCTGCACGCGTGAAAGGATTTCTGTTGTATATAGAGAGATGTATATAGCTTTATTTGATGGTTGATGGTAGATCTAAAGTAATAACACTGTATGAAAGGTATATGTTTATTCGGCCATTTACAGGTTCCGGAAGTAAGTGTTCGTATTACAAATAGTCTGACAACACTATTGAAAGTAGCATGAACACAGCATCTCTCCCCAACTTAGATAAAACTTTAAATAAAGTTATTAAATCAAAATCAATTCAACTGGTTACATAATCATGCAATCATAGTTTAACATAGTATCAATTAGTAATGATATTTCTTAATAGATTTAAAATATTTATGGAATACGTGTTGTGAACATAACTGTTAGTTTAGCAATTATCAACATTGTCTCTACACTCGGAGACTGTTCTGATAAAGTAATCCCATTGAAACTTGAAACCATGAATCACAGCGTCATACTATAAACATTCCATTCGTTTGTAGGTGTTATGTTGTTCTAGTGTTCTACAGTCCATACAAAATACACTTTACAAATAGTTCGTTCTGAGTTCCCTATAAATAGTTAGCATGTAAACTTGCGAGTTTGAATAATTAATGAAAATAAACCAAATATGAATCATATCAAATTATAGATGTTTATTTGAGAAATTGCTTCTTATTAGTTCCATGTATTTTATTGTAAACTTAAGGTTTGTAAAAGTTAATAGATTTTCACATTTAAACTACTTGTACTTATATAAAACTCGTTCAACGATATGCAGGTTTCAAAAAGGGATTATTGTGCCCTTTCTAAACGTCTTGAAACCTTTACACACTTTACGTTACATAATCTCCCATATATGCTGGTGTTCGTCTTTCCCTCACTGGTCTATTCGGTGTATTTTGACCACTATCGTCTTTCTGGTCAAAGTTCATTTGATCGTTTATTTGATCCTCAATTTCGTCATCGTGTTCCACATTATCCTCCCTAAAAGGTTTTAATGTTGACGTAACCTTTTTCATGTACGATGAGTTCCTTGTGACCTGATGTTTGGAGTTTTCTGCAGTTATCATAGGTCCCTTAACGTCCGTAACTTGGTAAGGTATTGGTTTATATTTTGTTGTTGATTTGAAGGACTTTCGTTTTGCAAGAGCACCTTGTCCCCAACATGTATATTACGTTTTCTCGTGTGAAGTTTGTTATCTTCATAACATTTGGTGTGTGATTTTGACCGATCGTCGTTGCTTCTTGCTAATACGTCAATTTGTTTATCCTGCCCTGTTTGTTTAACGACTTCTGGCAAACGTGTAGTAGGCTCTCGTTGAAACATTAGGCGAAAAGGTGTGTAGCCAGTTATTGTATGAGGCATTGCCCTATATTGACGTAGGAAACGATAAAGTTCCTGCTTCCAACTTTTTCCTTCTACGTATGCTGATTTTACGCACTTCATTAGTGGTTTGTTGAACGCCTCTGCCTGAGCGTTGGCTCTTGGCCACCTAGGTGTTATCTTTCTATGAAGGAAACCACAGTAGTTAGCATAATCCGTAAATGCCTTGCTGTTGAATGGGCTGCCATTGTCAGTCTTAATTACCGTTGGCAAACCGAACATTGCCAATATCTTTTCTAGAACTGGTATCACAGTGTTTGATGAAACAGACTTAATTGTCTCAACGATTGGGTATCGTGAATATTCATCGACAATGACAAATAGATAGTCCCCACTTTCCAAAGGTCCACAAAAGTCTGCACTTAAATTCATCCAAGGGCCCGATGGCATTTCCGACATTTTAAGTGGTTCTCTCGGTCTGGGTTCCCTGGAATTTGCTTGACACGCAATACATCCTTGTATAGCTGATTCAATTTCTGTGTTTAAATTTGGAAACCATACTTTCGATCTAATGTAGCTTTTCGTTCGAACGACTCCTTGATGACCTTCATGTCCTAGTTTTATTGCATGCGCTCTTAAAGATGTTGGCATTACTATCTTGTCATTTCGCAACAATACAGTGTCACAGTTTACTGTTAATTCATCTTTCACACTTCGAAATGTCATAAGTTCTTCCATGTCAATGTCAGGATCGTTTACACTTTTCAATTCATGCCATTTTCCAGATTTGGACAGTTCAATGGCCTTTTGAATTGTCTTGTCGTTCAAGGACGCCATTTTTACTGCATCCAACGTCATTGCGTTTGGAATTGCTTGACTTGTTATAAAAGATACATATTCCTCCGCTAAATTGCGGTGATCATCTCCTTTTAAAGGATGTCTCGACATATAATCTTATGGTTTGTCCTTCCCTGGCTTGTATATTATATTCATTTTAAAAGGCTGCAAACGCAAACCCCATCTTTCAATTCGTAGCGGTGGTTGTTTCTTTAACCAAATTGTAGTTAACGGTTTGTGATCCGTGATTACCGTAAACAATGGTGCGCCTCGTAAGTACATACCATAATGCTCGCAAGCCCACACTACAGCTAGAGCTTCCCTCTCTGTTTGGCTATACCGTGATTCTGTTGATGTTAGCGCACGACTCGCATATGCCACCACTTTACCTTCCTGTGTTAATATTCCCGATAAACCCACAGGTGATGCATCCGTTATGACTTCAGTATTCTTATTTGGATCATAATATGTTATGATTGTGTCCCCTGTAAGAATAGTTTTCAGGTTATCAAATGCCTTTTGCTGAGAATCCGACCATTCCCATGTTGTGTCATTTCTCGTTAATCTTCTAAGCGGTTCCGTCAATGTTGCGTTATTGTTAATGAACCTGGAACAAAACGCTGTCATGCCTAAGAAACTCCTTATTTCCGACACATTCGTTGGTTTTTCCATTGATTTGATTGCCTTAACCTTGATTGGATCAGCGGATATTCCTGATCCGCGAAATACTACCCCAAAGAAAGTTATCTCTGTTTTGTTAAATTCACATATTTTTTTTGTTTAGCGTTAACCCGTTTTCGTGGAGGGCGTTAAAAACTTTGTTCAGTGCAATGTCATGTTCTTCCTTACTTTGACCGTAGACTATGCTGTCATCCGATATGTTTTAAGCACCGGCTATTCCTTGTATTACACTGCTTATTGTTTTTTGAAATACTTCGCTTGCGGAGTTTGTCCCAAAATTCAATCGTTTGTATCTATAAATTCCCATGTGTGTAGTGAACGTCGTTATATATCTAGATTCTTGCTCTAATACTAACTGATTGTATCCCGATTTTAGGTCCAATTTGCTGAATATTGTCGCACCGTTCATATCGTGTATCAATTCGTCGATTGTTGGCATAGGGTGCCGTTCTCTTTCAATCGCTTTGTTGGCCTCTCGCATATCGACACATATTCGAATGTCTCCGTTTTTCTTTGGTGGTGTAACGATAGGTGATACACAAGGTGTTGATTCATTCTTTACTTCCTCTATTACATCATCTTGGAGCATTTTGTGAATTTCATTTTCTACTTTTTGCCTTAAGTGAAAAGGTGTTCGGCGATTCTTTTGTGCCACTGGTTTTATATTTGGATTTATATGTAACTTAACTGTTTGATTTTTAAGTTGTCCAATTCCACTGTAAATTCCAGGATATTTGTGACTTAAATTGTCTTCTGTGTTGACCTTCTGTGTTATATGAATGACATTTAAATCCACAGATGTTTCGTATCCTAATAATGTTCCGTAGTTACCTTGAACTAGGTAAAATGTAGCGACAACTATTTTCCCATCCTTTTCGGTCGTCATTTCACAACTTCCTTTCACGTTTAATTTCGGTCCGCCTCCATAGGGCAATAACCTGGGTAAACGTTTTGTCTTTAGTTTTGGCTGCCCAAGACTTTCATATGCTCTGTCATCTATTATATTGACACTAGAACCAGTATCTATAGTTGCAAGTATCTTCTTATTATTTACTGTTACTTGTGTTTTTGGAGTTTTACTTTTGCCATTAACAGTCTTTATTGTTATGCTATAGGAGAATTCATCTTCTGAATCTGAATGTAAAACCTCTCTTACTGGTTTATTCCGCTGGTGACAACAGCGGCTGAAATGATTCACATTTTTGCAAAAATTGCAGGTTTTCCCTTTTGCAGGGCACGTCGATGTTTTGTGCGGATATTCGTAACCACAGTTACGGCATGTGTTTGGTTGACCACGTGACATGGGTGTGTCTTTTCTTGATTTGCATAGAGTTGCCGTCCACTAGCACTGCCGCGGCCGCGGATTTTCCCACGATTTGACCTACCGCGTGTTTTGTGACTTACTTGATTGACCGTTTTGTCTGGCCCTTCCATAGCTGATGCATGCTTGTCTGACTGTTCCAGAATTCTGCCCATATTTAAAATGTCTTCTAAACCCTTTGTAGGTTCCCTTAACGCTCTCCGTCGTAATTGATTTGACCTACAATTTTGTATCACTTGTTGTAAGATCTCGCCGTCAATGTCAGCAAACTCACAGTTCTTTGCCAGTGTCCGTAGCTCCGTTACAAACCCGTCCAATGTTTGACCCTCATTTTGTTTGTGTAATCTAAAGTTATAAATTTCCATTTGTATGTTTTTCTTAGGAGAGAAATAATCATTAAGAACCTTCTTTGTCGCCGCGAATGTGGTTTCTGTGTCCTTTTTCTCAACGTCGTATATGTCGTATACTTTTTCTCCAGCGTAATGGAGCAGTAGGGCTCTCTTTTGAGGTGCATCCTCGATTTTCATCCCTGTGAACATATTTTCGAGCCTTGCAAGCCATTTCTCCCACCGTGTCCCAGAGTTGGATTTATCCGTCTCGACGTCAAACGTCGGAAAGTTTGGTAAATTGTTCAGTTTACACTGTTAAATGTCTTAATCCATCGATTCAACAATTATCCAATGATTTAAATCCTTTTTTGTTTGTTTATCCTCGTCGCCAAATGCTTTATTTGATGGTTGATGGTAGATATAAAGTAATAACACTGTATGAAAGGTATATGTTTATTCGGCCATTTACAGGTTCCGGAAGTAAGTGTTCGTATTACAAATAGTCTCACAACACTATTGAAAGTAGCATGAACACAGCAACGTAACTTGCTAGTACTCGAGGTATTAGTTACTAGGCTGAAACGATTATGAAAATTTAACAGGTTATTGAGGACAGGTAATTGCAATTGATAATTTTGTTAAAGTTTTGTCCATTATAACGAGCACAGCTCGTTATGAGGTTTAACCTTAATAAGGGGAAATTTCCTATATTCAGTATGGAAAAAAATTGGGTGCAAAGATACTACGGCCCAGCTCATGAAATCCAAATGAAATTATATAGAATAAAGCAGGGAACCATGACCGACATTTATTCATATCCGGCCGACGTCACATCCGTCCAAATCAAGCTGGTTCCCGAGCTAACGACAATAACTTTTTTTTTTACTGTAAAGGCTGATAACCAGAACCTATCGGCTACGAGTCCCTTTGCTTTAGGTAAGAATGTTTATCTCTCTCTTTTTCGTAACATATTAACACAGACAATATCATTTTGGCGTTCTTGTAGGTAAAGATATAAGATCTAGCTGTATTGTAAATCTGAATGTGTTGCATTCATTGACGGATATTCCTGGCGATGGGAAAAAATGACTTCCGGTTCCGGTTTAAGAAAGCTGGAAAAATTGTGTTGAGTGAAAAATAAAATGGAATCTATTAATATCTTCTATAAATAAGACCATCTAGGATAGGTTTTTAGGGGTACAGGTTTGTTATACATTGTGTGGCATTATAAATAACATTTCAAGGTAATATGGCCAGTAAGGCAACTAAAACGGATCAGCAGAAATGCCCATCGCCAGGCACGGCCACGAGGTCCAATCAGATACAGTGTGCACAGTGTGACCAGTTATTTAAAAAGAATCAACGATCAATGAATTGCAATGTTTGTTCATACTGGTTTTGCTTGGATTGCAGTCATGTCTCGGGGAAATTGTATGATGTTTTGAAGAATGAAACTACTCCGAATCTTCCTTTCAACTGTGACGGGTGTTTGCGTCTACTGCCTAAGTTAAACGAGATTGTCTCAAATTGGAATCTCACTCTAAACAATTAATAGTTTTTGATCGCAAGTTTCAAGACATTGAAGAAAGCTTCAATGAAAAAGTTAATTAGCGCGTTGAAATCGCAATTGAAGAATTCCGGGAGCGGGAGGAACGGAAGTTGAATATCATTGTACACAACATCCCGGAGCCCACAAATGGGGACAAAAAAAGAGAGGATCTCGAAAAACTTCACAATATTTTCTCCACAATAGAGTGCGATGATGTCGTTCCAAAGGCATTTGTGAGGTTGGGTAGGCCCGGCTCCTACAAACCTAGATTACTAAAGGTAATGTTGGAATCGGTTTCGTCTAAGCGTAGGCTGTTAGGAGGAACTAAATTCCTAAGAAAGAAAAATGGGGACGGAGCAGTGGATCACGGATGGAGCAATATATATATCACGCCGGATTTAATGAAACAGGAAAGAGATCTAAATAGGGAGTTAAGAATGGAATTGTAACACAGGAAGATTAATAACCCTAACTTAGTAATCTACAGAGGAAGCATTATAGATAGGAACGATATCAATGGGCAGGCGGGAGGTACAAGTGGAGGAGGAGGGGCACATCGGTTTCCGGCCCAGTCAAGGTAGTTTTGCACCCTCTGACTCTGTAAATAAAAATAATGAAGTTAAAGTTAATGTTGATGTTAATTTAAATAGTTCAAATGATCTCAATGTTTTTAGTGAGACTATCATTCAAAATGTTATTAATTCAAGTGCACAGATTCATTCTGGTGGTGTTTCTGGAAAGGACTCTCATATAGCTACAAATACACTTAATCATTCCAGTGAAGAAATGTGTGATCTCTGTGTGTCTAGTAATGTTTCTCAGGCATTTACAAGTACACTTACTCATTCCAGTGAACAAATTTGTGACCCAGGTGCTTCTAGAAATGTTTCTCATCTAGTTGCTTCTGGTAATATTTCTCATAAATATGTGAATAAGCTTTCTCATTCTAGTGGAGAAATGTGCGAGCTCAGTGTTCCTAGTAGTGTTTCTCATGTATATAATCCAAGTACATTGACTCCGTCCAGTGGAACGAGACATGTACCTAAAATAATTTCTAGTCAAGACAGTGAGTATTTGGATGTGCCATTAGTTTCTAGTCAAGACAATGTGATTTTAGATGTGCCAATAGTTTCTAGTAGTGATACAAATATAATAGATGTAATTATCAACAAAACTAAATGTTTATACACAAATGCGGATCAGTTGCGAAATAAGCTGGATGAGCTTAAAATACAACTATCTTTAGAGAATCCCGATATTATTTTCATCACTGATGTCTTGCCTAAGGTGTCGTCGGATATGTCGTGTTCTTCAGTATTGTATCAGCTGGATGGTTATTGTGCATTTCCAAGTAAAGACAGTGGAAGGGGTGTAATTATATATACAAAGTCGGATATGAATGTTTCGCCTAATATTCATCTTAACAATCTCTATGACGATGCTTCATGGTGTAACTGGGTCTTTAAAAATCAGACTATAATACTTGGCGCAATTTACAGAAGCCAATCATCACATGATTCACATCTCAAAATAAATAGACTTATAAAGGATGCAACGGATAGTTGTAAAAGAGTGCTTATTGCCGGAGACTTCAATATGAAGGACATTGATTGGACACAGTATACAACTTCTCATAGTGAAACTCATCATGAACATAAATTTCTTGAGTGTATCCAGGACAATTTTCTATTTCAACATATTTCTGAGGCGACACGTTTTAGAGTTAATCAAACTCCTCATATTCTTGATCTTGTTCTAACAAATGACGAAAATGACAGCGAGGAAATCGAGATTTTACCCTCCTTAGGTGTGAGTGATCATGTCACAATATTGTTCAGCTATTTGTGCTCCTTTAAAGAATATCACACAGGCGCTTCAAAACTGAAATATGGCAAGTGTGATTTTAAGGGTTTCTCGGAAGAATGGATTGGTATAGATTGGAAGAAAGAATTTGATGAGCGCGACATAAACGATATGTGGGATATTTTTGCAAACCGCTATAAAAACTCTGTAGCCAAACATGTGCCAAAGGTAATACCTAGGAGAGGTTGTAAACCTAAACCACTTTGGATAACTAGTGAGTCATTAAAATGTATAAAGGACAAGAAGCATGCGTGGTCACGTTACAAGGCAACAAAATGTCCTACGGATTTTGTAAATTATAGTAAAATAAGAAATACTGCTACTGAAAGTATTAGGACAGCAAAACGAAACTATGAAAGGTTAATTGCAGCCAAGGCAAAGACAGAAAGTAAACATTTCTGGAAATATGTGAAAAGTAAAATAAAAACAGTATCAAATGTAACAAATCTTGTCAAAGATGATGGGTCAATAACCAGGACGGACCTGGATAAAGCAGAAGTTTTAAATGGGTTCTTTGCCAGTGTATTTACACAAGAGAATACAGAAAATGTTCCTGTTGTACCTGATCGTGTCTTTAATGTACCCCTTGAAAGTATACAACTTAAAATAGAAAGTGTTCTGAAAATCTTGTTGGGACTAGATGGTGGTAAATCGATGGGACCTGACGAGTTGAATCCATTATTATTAAAAGCTATGGCTAACGTTTTTGCAACCCCACTAGTATTGTTATTCCAAAAATCAATTGACTGTGGCAAATTACCCAAAGTGTGGAAAGAGGCCCGTGTAACTCCATTATTCAAGAAAGGAAGTATGACATCACCTGGTAATTATCGGCCGGTAAGCCTGACATCTATCGTTTGTAAATGCTTGGAGAAACTGATACGAGCTGCCGTTCTAGAACACTTAAATACAAATAATCTCATATCTAGTGCGCAATTTGGATTCCGCTCGGGTCGTTCCTGTGTTCTTCAACTACTTGACGTCATGGAGGACTGGTCTACTTTTATTGAGAACAAAAACGCATGGGATACAGTGTACTCGGATTTTGCGAAAGCATTTGACAGTGTTCCTCACCAACGTTTACGTAGCAAGCTTTCGTCGTATGGTATTAAGGGTAACCTTCTAGCATGGATCTCGGATTTCTTATTTGAACGTAGACAATACGTAGCGGTTAAGGGACATTGTTCGTCATGGCAGGACGTCATAAGTGGTGTACCCCAAGGCAGCGTCCTAGGACCTATACTGTTTATTATTTACATTAATGACCTACCTGAAGTAGTAAGTAGTACAGTCAAGATATTTGCGGATGATACTAAACTTTATTCACATGACAGTGATTTTAACATAATTCAACAGGACTTGGAAGCCCTGTGTAGCTGGTCAAAATTGTGGCAGTTACGGTTTAATGTTGATAAATGCAAGGCCATTCATTATGGAATCAATAATCAAGAACATACATACTCAATGAACTCTGTTGATCTGGAAATTGTGACCGAAGAGAAGGATTTAGGTATAACATTTCAGAGCAATCTAAAATTCAGTCATCACATTGCCTCAAAAGTTAACAAGGCAAATAGTATGCTTTCATTAATCGTACGTTCATTCGATCACATTTATAAGGACTCATTTATCATGCTCTATAAAGCTATGGTGCGACCGCATATTGAGTATGGAAATACTATTTGGTACCCATTCTTGAGGAAGGACATAATTAGTATCGAAAAAGTTCAAAAGCGAGCAACTAAGATTGTACCTCAGCTGAGGAACCTTGAGTATATTGACAGATTAAAAGAACTAAAACTTCCATCATTGTCACACAGGAGAAAAAGGGGGGATATGATACAGGCTTTCAAGATTATTAGAGGCATTGAAGGCATAACACCAGACAGATTTTTTAATATTTGTCCTTCAACTACTAGAGGGCATGACTTTAAACTAGCCAAACCTCGTTGTAAAACAGCTTTTCGGCTTCAACAGTTTTCTCAGAGGATTATCAACGAATGGAATTCACTCCCAAAGTATGTTGTCAACTCAAAAGATTTAAATGATTTCAAATCAAAACTGGACCAACACTGGAATCACGATATAATATACAAATTTTGATCAACCATGTCATGGATGTTTATTGAACATACACACTGCAAGCTGCAAACCTGTGCAAATTACAAACCTGTGTAAATTATAAGCATTATAAGCATATATACTGCTAATTGTGACAACCAATCTACAATACTGTATACAGAACTGCAAATTGTGGCAATAAATCTACATTAAATCTACATTACTGTCTACAAACTGCAAATTGTGAAAATAAATCTACAAGCCTGTGCTAAATGGGACATTCAATGTGCCACGTGTGACTTAATCCACAATCTGTGCTAACTGTGACTTCAACATACAAACCTGTGCCATAAGATAAACACAATTCAACGGAAAGTTTAAGTCTACCATGTTATGTATGTTTCATGTAAATCATACATACTTCAAACTGTAACATTACTACACAAACCTGTACCCCAAAATATTAAAAACCAGCATATAAGGATGTAAAAGTCTAAGTAAACAAACCAGTGCAGAAGAAGACGGGCTAAAAAAGGAGATTATCCTTACTTTGGAGCCCAAAAACCATCATAGAGGTATAACTGTCTGATCTAGGATGCTCTTCGTGGTAAATTTGTTTCGCCAGATCAATGACAATGCTTCACAGACCTGCTTAAGTCGTCAGTCCTTCTGACAAAACTCATTTGGACGGTCAAAGATCGATGCAAAAAGTGGTTGAACATACACCCTGTGACCCAAATTAGAGACATGTATTTATGTCTCTGCCCAAATACACCAAACAATGTTCATGTGTATGACATAGTCCAGGTTTCTGTACTAGGAATGCGATTTTTTATTTTGACTGTTCGCATCCTATGCAATGCGATATGTAACGGCGATATGTAACGGCGATATATTGAGACTAACTGTATGATGTAAGAAATAAATATGACCCCTATAAGTCCCTATGCATAAATATCACAAAAATAGCACATAAGAAAGTAAATCTATTTTTAGAAGTGTTCTTCGAAGATCTCAAGTGCAGATTGTTTACACATTTAATGACGTAATATCTTACGTGTCTACTGCATGGCATCCACTTCATTTTTTAGTGGTGAACACATTTGCAATATGGACGGAATATTTAAGACTAATGGCTAATCAGTTAAAACTAACAACTTTATAGACTCAAAGAAGAAACGTCCCCAGTGTATTCAAGAGACATATATATCGGGTGTCCAAAAAAAGGAAGTTTGAACAAGTTTTCTAAAAGACTTGACTGGAGACACATATCCGTGGCCGAGACGGATTTATATGGGCATGCCTTGTGCTGTGTGTTCTGAACAAAATTTTAAAAAATGTTTTACAAGTGATAAAAGGATGTGATAATCAAAAATGAATCTTAACATTTAATAACAAGGCACATTGCATGTCAGGACGGTAGCAAGAAATCTCGACCCCATTATCGGTTTATATAGGTGTGAATGGATGGTTTAACACACAAGTGTCATAAACAAAAGACTGATTATTGATACTTACTTACCTGTTGATTGATTATTTAAATGATCTTGATGTGTTCTAAATAGTTAATCTGCTGCAGACGACTTTGAAAACATTTGGTGAGAAAAGGAGAATATGTACATGACCGGTTGACTTCTGGCTAAGGTATAGTTATATTAATGACTTAGGAAGATTGTGAAAAAAGGAGGAAATGTCCTCCATCAAACAATACTTCAAATCTTAAGAATACTATGAAAACTATAATTTAGGATAATTCATAACAATGTTAAAACATACATCATTATTACATTAATCATTATCTAAATGTAGTGATTATACAACAAAAGAACCATCATCCATTCACACCTGTATAAACTGAGGTCTAAATTGGGGTCGACAATTCTTAGGAAATTGGGTCGAGAATTCTGGAAGCCGTCAAGACCACTGCGATGCTTTAAAAGAATCCACCCTGCAGCTAAACATCATTCAAGTAAGTATAAAAACATCTTGCAAAACAGTTAAATCTTAAGAATTGGAAAATGCACAATTGTTTTTTATTCAAAAGCATTGTGAGAAGTATAATTGCATATTTTCAACAATTTGACCTTTTATCAAAATGCTTTCAAACATCATATGCTGTAAGGTCAAATGTCATCTTCATAAGATAAACACAAATGTAAGTTTCATCTGTATCATCAGTAATTATAATAATCATAATATGTCAATTAAAATGTTGATTTATCTTTGATTGTCAACAATATCTGTATAAACCCCTCAATGGCTACTTTTTCTGAACACAAGTGGGGAATTGGTCCCTTTTCAAAAGATTATAGAAGCATCTTTGCCCAAATATACTCAAATGAAAAATGTATAAAAATACCTAAATACACCGGAATCCTCAAAGTCTACCTAATTCTTAAAAAAATGTTCCAAATATCTGAATCAGAATTCAGTGAACATTGGGATTTTCCGCACAAATTTGGCAAGAACTGGTTGTATATCCGGAATATTGAGCGTGACTAATATAAGATTAAAGCTTATTTCACAAATGTATGAAATAGATAAGTTTAAAGTCATTGGTTTAAAGTATAATAATCCAGATAAGACTGCACAGAGGTACAAACTGGTCTAAAACAAAACTGGTTGCAGAACCCAAAGCTTGGCTTTTTGACAAAACTAATATACATGTATATTGTTTTCAATTCTGGTCTATTTTTTAATTATTAGGCTATTTAAAAGGAAAAGGGTATAAATAGTGTTTGTAATCTCATTCTTTAATTTATCATTTTATTTTATATAAAGCCACTTTTATTTGCAGTTATTGTCTGATGTCATTTATTAAAACAGCAGTCAATCATATTCTGCATCAAGTTTTATTTTAAAACAGAATGGATTTAGAACATCTCATACAATCATGGAATAACAGTTCTGATGGCGATTACTGGAGAGGAAATTCATACAAGCAGTTAGTGATATACCCCTTGGTCATTGGTACCTGTCTATACAATGAAATATCATGCATCTTTGACTGTGGGGTAATATTCTTTCCTGCATACACATCAAAACAGTAAATGGATTGAGATCAACCTGTACAATCATGGAATCACAGCTGTTATGGCGATAATGGGAGAGGAAGTTCATATAGACAGTTAGTGATATACCCGTTGGTCATTGGTGTCTGTCAAAACAATGAAAATTGCATGCATCTTTGACTGTGGGATATAACTTCCTGCATCAACATCAAACAAGGGAATATATTGGGAGAAACCGATTTATTGATGGAATTACAGCTGTTACGATGAGGACAGGAGAGGAACTTCAGCTAATTACATTTAATACTAATGGATTCATACAAGGTAATCTTTATTAATGGATAAGTTTATCAAAATCATATCAAGCTTGTTTTATCTAATTAAATGTAGTATATAAAGGAAGTCCTTTTTTTTTTATTGTACAGTTTGTGTTTTTTATGATCAGGTTTTGTGTGATGTCCTTCGGCCACACGCCATCAACAATTGCCTTGTGAACAATCTACAGGCAACAGTTTACAACATCCAATATGAATGAAAGTTTATCAGAAAATCATCTCCATCAAATCTTGGCCAAGTTATAGACTGGGTCCTGTGAGGTGAAAAACTAGGTTTCAATGTCAATTTGAAGGAACATATTGAAAACACTCTGGATGCCTTATTTTAAACTTAAGCATGTTGAAATGTTTTCAGAATAACTGTTTTGATGATATCTAGGCTAAGTTTAAATATATTCGGTCATAAACTAGGTCATGTTGGGTCATAAACTAAGTCACTCCACCAAATTGAAGGAAAATCTTGTTAGTCTAGAAACCACACTTTGCCTTCAGCAGCTTGAGGCTTTGTCAGAATGTTTGTCTTGACTATATCTAGATCTAGTAAGAATAAGGGTCAAAAACTAGGTCACTAGACCAAATTGAAGGAACATTTTGTTAACACTCAGACATTTTGAATGCTGCATTTTTTTTTTTAACATGTTGAAATTTTGACAAATTGGTGTTTTGGTGATCAATATCTAGACTAAAATATAGGTCATGTTAGATAAAAACAACAATGAGGTCCAAAGAAAAACATTTGAGAAAAATCTTGTAAACAGCTTGACCTCAAGGTTTGATTCAGCATCTTGAAACTTTGTAAGAATGTTGGCCTGATGATTATTGATATCTAGGCCAAGTTCAAATATTGGTCAAACATATAAGGTCATTAGACCAAATTAAAGGAAAATCTTGTTAACACTCTGACAGCTGTTCTTTTAATGTTAGCATGTTGAAACTTTGGCAGAATGGATGTTTTGAACATTGCTTTTATCCCAGAAACTATGTCACTAAGCCTAATTGAAGGAAAAACGCGTTTTCACTATTGATTTTTTAGATCCACTGGCTGAAAGCCAGTCGAGCTTAATAATGGCGAATTGTCCGTTGTGCGTGCGTAACTTTTTTCTTTAAACGACTTCTCCTCCCTAACCACTTGGAGTATTTGTAGTATTGACCGACTCATATCTGACCTTAACTGGGATACGCTGGCGGAAAGGAGACGTAAACATCGCCTCATCCTGTTCTTTAAGATGAAAAATTGTCTTTCTCCCGAGTATCTTACACATTTGATTCCCCAGCAACCAGAACAACCATATGCCCTACGTTCCCGCTCAGATGTTCCAAACATTCCTTGTAACACTCAAGCCTATGCTGCTTCATTTCTGCCTCTAACTATTCGCCAATGGAATGCACTTCCTGAAGATGTCAGAAACACACCTACTCTCAGCAAATTCAAAGCCAAACTTAACAAAAGACCCAAAAAATCACAAAACCTGTATAACGTTGGAAGTAGACAAAATCAAGTCAATCATGCTCGTTTGCGATTAGGATGTAGCTCATTAAACCATGATCTTCACAGAAGAAATATTGTTCCTTCCTCCCACTGTGCTTGTGGTGCCGTTGAGACTGTGTCGCATTATCTCACCCAATGTACAAGATATCAAGTAATGCGTGATCGTTATATCCATGGCCTACCTTGTGCTCCTACATTAGAAAATCTTCTTTTCGGTAATGATCGCAATACCCAAGATACATTGCAGCAACAAAGCGTTTTGATGCTTAACATTTGACCACCTGTGGTGTATCGATCTTCTTCCTCTGGACGGTGTGTGTGACAGATTACTTTTACATTTTTTCCTATTCCGAAAATATTCAAGATAAATTTAAAAACTGCTTTAACAGTTCTTTTAAAATTTACTACAAGGCTTAATTATATAGATATTATTCATCATACTGAGCACATCATACACTGATTTTCTTTGTATTTTGTTGCTGTACACTCCTGGAAAGGAATTAGTATAAGCAATAACATTGCTTGTTTTCCAATCCATTTCAACCTACTTTTGTTGTACTGTTAATATTGTAAATATGAACTGAATAAAATATGTTTAAACTAACCACTTGGCCAATTTGGTTGAAACTTCATAGGAAGCATCCTCTTAATGTCTTCTCCTAAATTCCTTCAATTTTTTTTTATCCATCCAGAATTCTGGTTTCTATGGCAACCGAAAGAAAAAAATAGTGAAAACTTAAAAAATCTTCTTCTCCGAAAGTGTCGGGCCGATTTTCAAGAAATGTTCCTTGGGTGACCCTCTATCCGATTCCTTCAAGAAATGTTGATTGATCGAAAAACATGGCCGCCAGAGGCCGGGCCTTTTTTGCCTTATGTGGCTATAGTGAAAACTTAAAAAATCTTCTCCTCCAAAAATGTTAGGCCGATTTTCAAATAATTTTGTAGAAATGTTCCTTGGGTGACACTCTATCAGATTCCTTCAAGAAATGTTGATTGGTCGAAAAACATGGCCGCCAGAGGGTGGGGCTATATTGCCTTACATGTCTATAGTGAGAACTTAAAAAATCTTCACCTTCAAAATGTTTTGGTCAATTTTCAAAAAATGTTGTGGAAATGTTCCTATGGTGACCCTCTATCAGATTCCTTCAAGCCATGTTGATTGGTCGAAAACTATGGCCGCCAGGGGGCGGGGCTATTTTGCCTTATATGGCTATAGTGAAAACTTAAAAAATCTTTTCCTCAGAAAGTTTCGGGCTGATTTTCAAATAATGTTGTAGTAATGTTCCTAGGGTGACCCTCTATCAGATTCCTTCAAGCCATGTTGATTGGTCAAAAACGTGGCGATCAGGGGGTAGGGCTGTTTGGAGATTTAATTTTTGCCTAATGGCCGTGGAGCGATACTGGCCCTCTTGGGCCTCTTGTTTTACCTTTCTGTATTGATTATGATCATGTGATGAATCGAATGTTAAAATTGTTGAAGATTTGACTTTGCACCAACAGATAAAGTAGGAATAGTGTACAACAGCGGTCTCAGTTCCGACAGCTTGAAACAGATTCCTTTATCACGGTAGTCAAATACCTACAGGTTGGACCCATTATAGACGCTGTGCTCGTGATGAGGCTTTGCCTTTTTCATATTAGTCACTTTATATTCATTAACCCTTACTAATATATACAATTAGCAGTAGTCGACTTTGAAAACAGTTACCGGTAGGTTAAAATGGAGAACATTTCGGATAGAATGGAAAACAAAGCTTGTTATTTCTCCATTTGCTGCCATGTTTTCAAATGTTGTCTGCTGCAGATGCATCTTAATTCATCTGCATGTGAGAAAGGGTTCATTCTGTCAACTGCTTTAATGATAGCATGTTGTTTTAATCTACATTAAGAACATTGTAGAAAAAAAGGCTTTAAAGGCATCTAAAGAGTAGAAGTGTATCAAGTTGAAAACCTTGAGACAAAATGTGAATTTTTCATTTCCCCACAATTTTTTGAAAAGTTATCTGCCTGTGCCAGTTAGTATGTATGCTATGTAGTTCTGCTGAACTAATAAGCTGTTGTTATACGCCCGTTTTGAAAAAACGGATCGTATTATAGTTTTACCTGCGGCGTACGGGCGGGCGGGCGGGCGGCGTTCAGTATGTTGTCAGCTCAATAACCGTAGAAGCCTTTGTCCAACATCACCAAATTTGGTCAGAATGTGCAGTGGCATAATATCTCGAACAAGTTCGATAAGTAGCCATATCGCTTCAGTCAATCAAGAGTTATCGCCCTTTAATTATAAAAATTACCCAAAATTGGTTTCGTCAGCTCAATAACTTTAGAAGCCTTTGTCCAATCATCATCAAATTTGGTCAGAATGTGTATCGGGATAATATCTCGGACAAGTTTGATAACTAGTCATATCGCTATAGTCAATCAAGAGTTATCACCCTTTAATGTTAGAAATTACCCACAATTGGTATTGTCAGCTCAATAACTTTAGAAGCCTTTGTCCAATCATCATACAATTTTGTCAGAATGTGCAGTGGGATAATTTCTCGGACAAGTTCGATAACTAACCATATCGCTATAGTTAATCAAGAGTTATCACCTTTAATTATAGAAATTACCCAAAGCTCGATAACTTTAGAAGCCTTTGTCCAATCATCATCAAATTTGGTCAGAATGTGCAGTGGCATACTATATCAGAAAACTACGATAACAAGCCATATCGCTGTAGTCAATCAAGAGTTATCGCCCTTTAATTATAGAAATTACTTAAAATTAGTCTTGTCAGCTCAATAACTTTAGAAACCTTTGTCCAATCATCATTAAATTTAGTCAGAATGGTCATTGGCATAATATCTCGGTCAAATTTGATTACTAGCCATATCGCTATAGTCAATCAAGAGTTATCGCCCTTTAATTATAGAAATTACCTAAAATTGTCTTGTCAGCTCAATAACTTTAGAAGTATTTGTCCAATCATCACCAAATTTGGTCAGAATGTGAATTGGCATAATATCTCGGACAAGTTTGATAACTAGCCATATCGCTTTAGTCAATCAAGAGTTATCTTCCTTTAATTATAGAAATTACCTTTGATAACTTACAACGTTATCTTAGTCACTACACAATTTTGTCCCTCGAAATGGCCAAAACAGAAAGCATCTATATGAGGGAAAGGGTTAAGAACTGAGTTTCTCCAACTCTTAACCCTTTCCCTCACACGACAATTCTGCAGCAGACGACTTTGAACATATTTTGTCAAAAAACAGAATATCTCCATAATTGAATGGATAACCTATGACTAAAAGTGGAAAACATTGTGGCAAAAGGAGAAATTGCACGTTTTGTGCAATTTCTTCTTTTGTCACTATGTTTTCAAAAAGCCGTCTGCTGCAGAGGCGTCCGAAAGCGTCCCACAGTCTACCCGCGCTTACGGCGAAGTGCTGAGCCTTGTTTTATACTAGCACCCTATTGCTGGTAGGGGAAATGTGAGCCATGGCCTCATATGCTAAACGGCAGGTCCCGCAATCTACCCGCGCTGCCGGCTAAGCGCTGGCCTTGTTTCGCGCTAGCACTCCACTGCTGGTAGGGGAAATGTGAGCCGGGGCCGCATGTGCTATAAAGCTGGTCCTGCAGTCTACCCGCGCTTACGGCGAAGTGCTGAGCCTTGTTTTATGCGAGCACTAGGCTGCTAGTAGGGGGAATGTGAGCCGGGGCCGCATACGCTATAAGGCAGGTCCCGCAGTCTACCCGCGCTAACAGCGAAGTGCTGAGCCTTGTTTTACGCTAGCACCCCAATTGCTGGTAGGAGATATGTGATCCGGGGCCGCATACGCTATACGGTAGGTCCCGCAGTCTACTCGCGCTTACGGCGAAGTGTTGAGCCTTGTTTCAGGCGAGCACTCCTCTGGTATTAGGGGAAATGTGAGCCGGGCCCCATACGCTATACGGTAGGTCCCGCAGTCTACCCGCGCTTATGGCGAAGTGCTGAGTCTTGTTTTACGCTAGCACTCCGCTGCTAGTAGAGGAAATATGAGCCGTGGCCGTAAATGCTTAACGGCAGGTCCCACAGTCTACCCGCGCTGACGGCGAACTGCTGGCTTTCCTTCGGGCTTGCACTCCGTGGCTAGTAGGGGATATGTGAGCCGGGGCCGCTTACACTATACGGCAGGTCCCGCAGTCTACCCGCGCTTACGGCGAAGTGCGGAGCCTCGTTTTACGCTAGCACTCCGCTGCTAGAAGGGGAAATGTGAGCCGGGGCCGCATATGCTATAAGGCAGGTCCCGCAGTCTACCCGCGCTGACGGCGAGTGGAATAGCTCGGTCAATACTTAGGTTCCAATGCCCAATGTCCAATGCCAGCACGACATTCGTTTTAATTTTTGAATGTCCAATGTCCAATGTCGTGCCAGCACGACATTCATATTTTTTTTAATGTCGAATGACATATGTTGAGCTAACATCACACAGACATATAGCTAGAGGTCTGTGTCCATACGCCAATGGAGTTTGAAAATTTATTAAGTATATATCAAGTTCCTTAAACGATACTAGTGTCTGGTGGCCAGTGTCCTTTAGTGTTAAACGACACTGGAGTCTGAAAGTTTAAAATTATATATCCAGTGCCTTAAACGATAATAGTGTCTGGTTGCCAGTGTCGTTAAGTGTTAAACGACACTGGAGTGTGAAAGTTGATTAAGTATTATATATCCAGTTCCTTAAACGATACTAGTGTCTGGTTGCCAGTGTCGTTTAGTGTTAAACGACACTGGAGCCTGAACATTGAAAATTATATATCTAGTTCCTTAAACGATACTAGTGTCTGGTTGCCAGTGTCGTTTAGTGTTAAACAACACTGGAGCCTGAACATTGAAAATTATATATCTAGTTCCTTAAACGATACTAGTGTCTGGTTGCCAGTGTCGTTTAGTGTTAAACGACACTGGAGCCTGAACATTGAAAATTATATATGCAGTTCCTTAAACGACACTAGTGTCTGGTTGCCAGTGTCGTTTAGCATTAAACGACACTGCAGTCTGAAAGTTGATTAAATATATATCCAGTGCCTTAAACGATACTAGTGTCTGGTTACCAGTGTCGTTTAGTGTTAAACAACACTGGAGCCTGAACATTGACAATTATATATTTAGTGCCTTAAACGATACTAGTGTCTGGTTGCCAGTGTCGTTTAGTGTTAAACGACACTGGAGCCTGAAAATTGAAAATTATATATCCAGTTCCTCAAACGATACTAGTGTCTGGTTGCCAGTGTCGTTTAGTGTTAAACGACACTGGAGTCTAAAAGTTGATTAAGTATATATCCAGTTCCTTAAACGATACTAGTGTCTGGTTGCCAGTGTCGTTTAGTGCTAAACGACACTAGAGTCTGAAGATTGATTAATTATATATCCAGTTCCTTAAACGATACTAGTGTCTGGTTGCCAGTGTCGTTTAGTGTTAAACGACACTTGAGTCTGAAAATTGAAAATTATATATCTAGTTCCTTAAACGATACTAGTGTCTGGTTGCCAGTGTCGTTTAGTGTTAAACGACACTGGAGTCTGAGAATTGATTCTGGAAACTATGTTGAAGTAATTAAAGTTATATATCTAGTTCCTTAAAGGACACTAGTGTCTGGTTGCCAGTATCGTTTATGATAAACGATACTAGATTATGGTTGCCAGTATCGTTTATGATAAACGATACTAGATACTAGACACTAGACACCAACTTCACTTCACCGAACGTTCCTGCTCCTGTTGGTCACTTGGTAGATTGATCGATTGAGTTTATTTACTTTCGGCAATGCAAGTTACAGCGACCACTTCACCAATGTATGATTTGAATGTCTTTTTCTCATTAGAACTCTCAACCCAACATTATCAGGCAACGAATCCTTTGTTTATATTTACCTTTCGTCATTATAGAGTTATTTCATGGTAATTTTGGTAACAGTCAAAACTGTTGTCCCGAGGTAGATGGGATAATATCTGAACTGTTGTCCCGAGGTAGATGGGATGATATATGAACTGTTGTCCCGAGGTAGATGGGATGATATATGAACTGTTGCCCGAGGTAGATGGGATGATATATGAACTGTTGCCCGAGGTAGATGGAATGATATATAAACTGTTGTCCCGAGGTAGATGGGATGATATATGAACTGTTGTCCTGAGGTAGATGGGATGATATATGAACTGTTGCCCGAGGTAGATGGGATGATATATGAACTGTTGCCCGAGGAAGATGGGATGATATATGAACTGTTGCCCGAGGTAGATGGGATGATATATGAACTGTTGCCCGAGGTAGATGGGATGATATATGAACTGTTGTCCAGGGGTAGATGGGATGATATATAAGCTGTTGTCCCGAGGTACATGTAGATGGGATGATATATCAACTGTTGCCCGAGGTAGATGGGATGATATATGAACTGTTGCCCGAGGTAGATGGGATGATATATAAACTGTTGTCACGAGGTAGATGGGATGATATATGAACTGTTGCCCGAGGTAGATGGGATGATATATGAACTGTTGCCCGAGGTAGATGGATGATATATGAACTGTTGCCCGAGGTAGATGGGATGATATATGAACTGTTGCCCGAGGTAGATGGGATGATATATGAACTGTTGCCCGAGGTAGATGGGATGATATATGAACTGTTGCCCGAGGTAGATGGGATGATATATGAACTGTTGCCCGAGGTAGATCGGATGATATATGAACTGTTGTCCAGGGGTAGATGGGATGATATATGAACTGTTGTCCCGAGGTAGATGGGATGATATATGAACTGTTGTCCCGAGGTAGATGGGATGATATATGAAGTGTTGTCCCGAGGTAGATGGGATGATATATGAAGTGTTGTCCCGAGGTAGATGGGATGATATATGAAGTGTTGTCCCGAGGTAGATGGGATGATATATGAACTGTTGTCCCGAGGTAGATGGGATGATATATGAACTGTTGTCCCGAGGTAGATGGGATGATATATGAACTGTTGTCCCGAGGTAGATGGGATGATATATGAACTGTTTTCCCGGGGTAGAGGGGATGATATCTAAACTGTTGCCCGAGGTAGATGGGATGATATATGAACTGTTGTCCCGAGGTAGAGGGGATGATATCTGAACTGTTGCCCAAGGTAGATCTGATGATATATGAACTGTTGTCCCGAGCTAGATGGGATGATATCTGAACTGTTGTCCCGAGGTTGTCCCGAGGTAAATGGGATGATATCTGAACTGTCCTGACACAAAGGGACAACAGTTTTGACTGTTACCAAAATTACCATTAAATAATGCACCTATCAATATTTTGCCCCGGGGGGGGGGGGGGGGGGGGGGGGGGGGGGAGGGCAGACCCAGGGGAATTAGACAAGTTTTCCTTTTTAAGGTATAATTCCCCACCCTAGAGCCAATAATGTTGTCTAAATCCCCATAGTGGGAGATGCTTTGTGTACTCCGGGTATTGAGATGTAAAATCCGGCCAATGTATATTTCCCGGAATCATTCGGGGTGTCAAATTCCAGCCCGTCGGGAATCGTCTTCTGTCTAAAGTCCCGTGTATGCCCTGTAGCTGTTAGACTGCTGCTGCACAAGTTCACGTCTATCACCGTGATTATATACGTTTTGAGCAAGTTATTCAGTTCAGATTTTTCAATCGTCTTAGACGGAAAATCCAGGACGTGTTTCTCACTGCGGTAATATCTTAAAACACTAACTTAAAACACTATCACATTTTGTGTACCCAAAGAATCCCTGTGTTCAAGTAAAATAGTCAGTTCTCTTTCTGAAATATCGTCAAAACTTGACATTTTGTTTGTTTACGTCTGATTAAAATAATAACATTCTTGACAATTTATGAATGAAGTCAAGAGCTTTTGTTGTAAATGCCGTTTGGAAAGTTGAATTATAACGGTGACGTAATTGTTTTAAATGACGTCATGCACGTGCCACGTCATAGCGCGAGAGGGAAACAGTATACAGCTATTTACTCCTCTTGAGGTCAATAGTGAAAAACTATTTATCCAAGTCAATGACTATTGACCCGAAATAGAGAACTATTGACCGAGACGAAGTCGAGGTTAATAGTTCTCTATTTCGGGTCAATAGTCATTTGCGAGGAAGAATAGTTTTTCACCATTGAACTCAAAGGGAGTAAATAGCTGTTTTATTATATATCTTCATGAAAAACGCATATTTTAACTAGTTTATTTATTACATTGCTGTCATCATTTTAATTGGGTAAATTTATGAAACATAAATGTAGATTCTAACATAAACACAGGATTATTATTGTAAATGCAGAAAGAATGCAGTATACTGTTACATGGCACGCGCGTTAAAATGTTGGTTATGTATACACGTGCATGACGTCATTTCAAACAATAACGTCATAACAGATGAACTATTGACTCGAAAATGGACTATTGGACCTGAATTTTAGAATAAAAGCGAAAAGGAGTCAAATAGTCATTTTTTATTGAATCACACGTGACTGCTTCTCGTCCAATCAAATACTTTGATTCATAGTAGGTATATAATAATATACAGCTATTTACTCCTCTTGAGGTCAATAGTGAAAAACTATTCTTCCAAGTGAATGACTATTGACCCGAAATAGAGAACTATTGACCGAGACGAAGTCGAGGTCAATAGTTCTCTATTTCGGGTCAATAGTCATTTGCGAGGAAGAATAGTTTTTCACCTCAAAGGGAGTAAATAGCTGTTTTATTATATATCTTCATGAAAAACGCATAATTTAACTAGTTTATTAATAAAATTATAACGCGCGTTAACATGTTGGGAATAGTTCAATCCTAGACAAATTGATAGCTTTCATGTAAAACAGCTAAAAATAACAGATATGTATTGACATGTATATAGCGAATCAGGTAATAATTAGAAATTGCCCATGATGAGTATATGATAATTTAACGTTACAAAGTCACGTGAGGTATAATAAGTGAAATTAATTATCAGGCATTGTATGAGACATCTGGCTGCTGAATGTTGGATTAATATATTGGCAAACATATGTATATGGAAGTTTAATTATTGAATAGAATTAAAGGCGTTGTGGCCAAAGGAGAAATGCCATGTAGTGTTTTCAAACGTCGTCTGCTGCAGAGGCGTCAACATATGTCCGTATGAGGTTAAGATTTATGTTCCTGATTTGATAATGCAGATATCAGAGAATATAACTATTTGACCATCGTATGATATTTACTGTCATGATTCGGAATTTCCTGAATCATGTTTTCTGTCGACTGATCGGTCGTCCATAGATGAAATAATATAATCATTTGATAGCTTTGAAAACATGGAAATTTAAAAATTGTTCATTAAGATTTATTTCACCTTTTGCCTAATGATTTCAAAAGTGACCAGCTGCATATACTTAAGAATGTGTCTGCAGGTAGAAAAAGGTTAAACACACTATTTTGATTAGCATCCAAAAACGTTCCACAAATAACATTTGAAACATTTAGAAACATTTTCCAAATGCAGACACTTACTTATTCAATTATTCAACGGTAGAAAAAGAGCAATTGAAAATTCATCCTTATGTTACAATTTTTGATTTCTAAATGTTTCCAAGTGCGTCTGTTGTTTATTTCTAGTTGTTGTTGTTGTATGTGAGGAAGGGTTGGTTAGGTACATCAAATATATAAACCCTTTATTGGAAACATTCTTGATTTCGGGTATCATTACAACAAATATATTTGCAAAGATAACGATATATCTTCTTGTTTACATTATATTATATTGTTATTAATAAGCGATACATATGAGTACTTTCTTCGTAAATTTTCAATGGTTTAACATGTTTTCATATGCAAAAAAAATGAAAACATTTAGACAAAACTATGGAAACTGTATTTCATCTATGTCTCCTTCTTCCTGCAAATGTGGTAAACTATTTAACAATGAAACTAGAGTCGAGTTTTGATGTCCCGAGATAAGGTAACTATTTAACAATGAAGCTAGAGTCGAGTTTTGATGTCCCGAGATAAGGTCCATTGCTATGGATACGAAGGAAACAGGTTTGAAGCCGGTGTGCGTAACATTTTTAAATCGTACTCTTTACAGTTACATGAACAGGTGCCAAACCCGTCTCCTACATTTTAATACCATAGATATTCACGGACATGTGTAACAGTCACGTTGGGCATATTCAAACTTCAGTTTGCCGTCGTAATATCTGGTACTGGTATTAAGAAGTGACAGGTTCCACCTCTCGATCCCGTGAACTTGTTGTATTTATTGCGCCAGCAGTCCGTATGTATATTGCCATTTGGCGCGTGTACAAACCCCACTCGCAGCTAGTTTGTTTAGCGGATTAACAGGGCAAAGTTAAACTCGGCCAATGGTCAAAGGGAAGTAATTCGGATCAGCTTGCGGAGCGGATAATTCTGATGAAAAATGAATAACTTCCCTTTGACCAATATTTTATTTGTAGAGTAATTCGGTAGCGGGATCATTTTGAATCAAGGAAACATTGACTGATATTGTTTTATGAGTACGGTCCTTTGTTCGGCCTTTATGGTAAGCCGCTTTCAATATCTACCGAGTAATCGGTATACCAGAGTTAAAGATTTACCAGTTCATACGTATCAAGCCCAAATTTGTAGGTTCAAACTAATGTGTCTTAAGGGTAAACTTGGGTTATTTATAGTACTAGTGCAGACTGCTCCTTGCATAATACAATATACGTCTTTTAAAACATTGCTGTTAACGCATTAACCGCTACATTGTGATATTCAACATTAAAACACAATGTGCATACATTGTAGACAATGATCGGCATTCATAAACTATAGTCTGATCTTTGAAAAAAAAGGGTTATTATTGACAACACCGGGCCAATGTCTAATACTGATCAAGACATGATAACTATGACGCTGTAAGTTCAAGAAATCATGGTCTATAAAGAAATCCTTTATATGTTTTTCGATCGTCACGGTCTCCTTGGAACGGGGTCTAGATATTTTAAAAACGCTGGTTATTACAACTTGTGTTGTTCTCAAGGATAACCGTCGCCTGTGTCCAAATATATATATTTTGAAAATGTATAACCGTCGCCTGTGTCCAAATATATATTTTGAAAACACTGAAAAATGAGCTAGCTATGTCTCGATTTGCCACAATGTTTTTGACTTTATGATTCGATATATATACTTCTAAAGACTCCATATTTTTCTCAAGATGTTTCCAACGTCATCTACTGCAAATTGATTGAATGGCACCAAGGGACTAGTCTATAAATCTTTGGGCATTTGCGACTCGTGTAGATCTAGACCAAACTCCGTCTCTGCACTTTTCGCTAATACATCATAGAAGCCTCCGAAATTAACAGTTCCCATTTTTGACAGAATTTCGTCTATAATTGTCACTCTGTGATAATAGCGATCTGGTTTTATTCCTAGAACACCGTTTGGTAGTATGTGGGATTGAAGATCAGGCTCTGGGTTCGATTCCCGCCCGGCGATTTTGGTTGAGTACAGACATATTGTCTTTTTATAGACTAGTACAACTGACACGAAGCAGTCAATAATAACTGGACTGTCGCCGTGATATCTCTCTCTCTCTCTCTCTCTCTCTCTCTATCTCTCTCTCTCTATCTCTCTCTCTCTCTCTCTCTCTCTCTCTCTCTCTCTCTCTCTCTCTCTCTCTTTCCTCTCTGCGCACGCGCGCTCTCTCATTTTTAAGTGTTAAACACGGATTGAATTATGAAATATGAAAAAAAATATTATGTTTATACTGGATTATATTTACTGAACACAAGGTAGGGTAGTTATAGTAGGTTTGCTAATAAGTACAGTTATCCAGCTCTAACATTAAACACATAGCATAGAATAAAATCACTAATATGAAACTTGCAGGATAAAGATTGCTAAATAAATTTATAAAAAGGGTCATCATACATGAAATAAATATAGATAAATATATTCCTGAATAAATAAATAAATATTAAAAAGAAATATAAAGAGAGCGCTCTATTAATAAGAAAAATAAAATAATTAATTAAACAATTTAAAAAAAAATGAAAACTAAAAACCAAAATCGACTGAGTGTACGAAACTACACGGCAGACTAATCATGTAAACAAAGCAATGCATATTAATGAGAGAAGGTACTAGGTAACCATGGTAACAAAAGACCATTAATGGAACACATTCATGTGAGATAAGTGTTACTATGTAACAGTGTATACATTAACCAAGGATGGGATATTATAAAACTCTGACTACAGTTACATGATTAGACACCGAGCCATGACCGACATAGAGTCTATTTCTGTATACACAAACAGCTTCGGGCCACTCCGAATTTATCGACTCTAAATGTAAGAGAGACTCGAAACTCTCTAAACGAGAATCGAGTCGGTAAAGTTTGTCGTGACCCCAGGCACAAATATAAATGTTATTAGTGTCTGGGTCTACACTGATCCCTACTGGCCGTGACCTTTCTATTGTTTTGTGAGAGACTATTTTTATCTTATCGTTCATACAAAGTACTCTGTGGTTATACAAGTCAGTTAAATAGACTCTTCCGGGACAAACAGCGAGATCAGACCAAGAAGAGTGTAAATGAGTGTTTAGGGTTTTTATCGTGACTCCGTCTGTGGACATCACGGTTACAAACCAGGGACCATGACCATGACCAAGGCAATCATTATCACGACAGAGGGTAAAAATCTGATCTTCACTAAACTCTATAGAATGACATTGTTGCTCCGTTTTTATAGATTTAGTGATTACGGCAGGATTTTGTGTTAAATTAATAAACAGTATTCTACGCTCCCTTGGTAACGTAACAACTAGCAGACATCGTGTATCAGGTTCTGCTGGGTTCGTCACGGACATATCGACCTGTTCAGTGGGTTCTCGTTTAACCTTTATTGCTGTAACACCCCAAAGTTTAGACCCAAACCGTATATAGCGTTGTAATATGTGCGAACCAATACTGAATAGTTTAATACAATCATTACCATAATCACACACAACCCACCTTGTGTCATCCAGTCCACATAATCCAGTTATATCACAAATATCACTTTTATCCAATTCATGTTTAACATTAACCACATCGACCACAGAAACATCCTCTCTATCTAACATTTCCTCTATCTCACTCTCACTCTCATAAATCATTTCATGAAAACATTTCATCATTCTTTCTTTCTCACTTTTCTTAAAGAATCGATGCGATTCGTGTTCTTTAAAACAATCCTGACATACATACTTGTTACATTTATAACACAAATATAGTGCGATATTTACATCTACACTAGTTAAAGTTCTAGTAATACAAACATCACAAATGGCATCATTGAGATTTCCATATCCCTCTTCAACTTGTATGAGTTCCTCCCTGATTTCGTCAAATGCCAATTTCGTCTGGTTTCTTTCTCCATCTCTTACTGTCTGATCCATTTTCACAAGGTCCTGTAAAAGATATGAATCAATTTTTTTTTTTATTAACGCTGTATACCGTACCCACAGGTGTATGTACCGATATTGCACTATATTACTATCCTTAACATAAGGATACAAAATAGGGGCGTAAAATTATCAATCAATGCAAACACCTGTGATCGTACCGTACATTTCTGTGAGTTTTATGAGAATGGTGACAGGACCTTTCGGAATAGACAATCACGTTGTAATGACCAAGGGAAACCTTTGGCGTGTTCAGATTGTCACAGCACTTGATGCTATTTGATTCAGCTTTAGACTAGCACTCAGACTCTATGAGAAGTTATGAAGTGATGCAATACTATAACCCTTTTAGTATATTGGTTTAGACTGTGACTAAGATTCAGTAAACATTAATCAGGCGAAATAGACAATTTGATTCATTGAGCGACACCAAGACAGACATTCACTATAGTATAATCACGATAGGCTGAAACGTGGCCTTTTCTTATCGAGGGATAATGTCGCTTGATTGAACTATTAGAAAATTAGTCTTTAAGACGGTGACGCTGTATTAGCAATATTGACCTGACATAGGAAAGAAGAGCCTTGACTATTTAAGATTTATTAACTGTGTGGATTCAGATCAGCTGGTATATATGCACATCATTATAAGGATATAGTATAACTTGTTCGACATGTACATGTATGAATACGGTTTGAAAACGACGTGAAAGGATAGCTAGCCTATACCGTCTATGTCAGTTATAGCACCCATGCTCATTACTGAAATTCTAAGGGAAAAGTATGAAATCAGTCTTACGTTATAGTTTTGAATGTCGATATTACTTTTAATAAACACCAAACAAAGCGTCCAGACAGTCACAATGTCACTTCACTGATGGCTACCTAAAAAATAATGAGAAAACGAAAATGTTATTATTTAAACAACCCCTTTCCAGCACACAGTACATTTGCAACAGACAAATGAAGGTATAGTAAGTGAATGGAGTTAAAGACATTGTTGTTAAAGCAAGAGCAGAAACTGGTCATAATGTATGTTTTTAAAAATCGTCTACTGAAGTTTGAATGGGTTTAACTTTCTTATTATAAGTTTTAATTGATTGATTGATTGATTGATTGGGGTTTAACGCCGTTTTTAACAATTTCTCAGTTATATCACGGCGGCCAGTTCACCTACTCATGCATTTCCTGGTTTTCTCACACCAGTACTCCACACAACAATCTTCCCAAGCAACTGGCTGCTTTTCCACATAGACTTAGCCTATTGGTGGAAGACGAATGACGCATGTCGCATTGACTTTTGTCAATCGTCGGAAAGAAAGTTGTCCGACACATTGGAGGGACCTTAATTCCCTCGAGTGAAACATTCTGGTATATATACTAGGTCATTTTGTCATTCATCATGTGTCTAATATATAGGTTCAAAGGATTCAATGTCAAACATTCTCGTTAACCCTTTCCTATATATAAAACTGCAGCAGACAACTTTGAAAACATCTTGGCAAGCATTATGGGGAAATATCTGTGAATGAAAGTATACTTTTTGAAGAGTTGAAAATATTGTAGTTAACCTTTTCTCTCATATAGACACTTTCTGACTTTTTTGAGTCATAGGTTATCCATTCAATTATAAATAGAGATTTTCTATTTTTTGACAATATGTTCAATGTCGTCTGCTGCAGAATTGTCGTATGAGGGAAAGGGTTAAACAAAAAAAATGTTCATACTGAATAATTTCTCCTTTTGCTCATTGTTCTTGTATTATAAGATTAAACATCAAACTCATATATTGAAAATTCAACTTAGTTACAAGTCTTAAAATATACATGTATATATTATAATTATCCATTTTATAAATTATATTCTATAAGGAAAATAAATAATAATATTCAACACTGTATGAATGAAAATTGATGATAATATTGAAATAAAGTTTATTCTTTTGCTCATACATTCATTTTCTACTTGTGACTATTTACCTAACTAGTTTGGCATGAAAAACTGATTAAATTTTTCTTTTCATTTACATTATTATTTCCTTCATCACAAAATTTAACCTTCATTTTTGCCAAGGCTTTCCTTTTTATTATTCAGAATAAATCAATTTATTATCAGCTTTTCAAATCAAGGACATTCCTTTACACCACGTTTCATTGTGGGTTATTAATTCCTTTTCTGTTATTCAATCAGGAAATGATGTGTAATATGATGTCATTTTGAATCAGCCAATCAAATATGTTGTTGCAAACCTGTTGCTAAAACAAGAAAGATAACTTGGCAGTTGTAAACAAATTCAAGTGGCAGAAAAACTGTTTATTTTGTAAGAGATTTGTTCTAATGTTAGAAACTAGGATGTCTTTTCAAGACATTAATGCACGATATTCAGGTTATTATTATCATCCTGGTTTTGATGCAGATGCAAATATTAACAGAACTGGGACAGTTTTTAATCAGCATGCACAGATCAATAATTTTCAACACAGAGAAGCTAAATCTTCAAGTCGGGGACAATTGATTAGAAATGGGAATTGCCGGCTATTTTCTGGCTGTATAAATGAACATCCGTTTCAGTCTTGGGTCGTACACCATCCTAGAGGAAGTTTGAACCAAAGAAATATCTCTGGTTTGTATCACACGTTGCCTGAATATACTGATCCAGTTTGTAACACACAAAGTAGAGGACAACAACATTTTTCACACGATTCAATCTTACAACAGAATCGGCATTGGGTTTTCAATACTTCAAACAAGTGTTGCAGGTACCCACCTCCTGGTACTCCCCTTCTCAGGCCTGTTGATTCATTTATAGAAAATATCATGCCTTTAAACTATGTGCCAATATCACAGCAAATTTCACTGTTGAGAGGGTCGGGGATAGACGGTTGTTTGTTAGACTTAGCACCTGGTCAGTTTGTCTATGTTCCTCACGTTGTACCGCCAGTTACACCATTTGACAGTTTTACTAGGTCATCAAGACCAGCAACAGCATCCGGACACGTGGATGGAATGACGTCCACTACAAGTACAAACTTGTCAGCCATTAGTGGTTATGATTCATGCCGTGGAAGAAGTACAAGTCATGCTGTACCTTCAAGTTCAACAGATAATGCCTCTACTTGCGTAACATCTACTCATACCCTTGTTACTGATGGGTCAACGGAAGCTTCTCCAGTCCAAGACATGTCTCGTGTAAATATACCAGAGAATGTAAGTCCTGGTCAAAGAAGATGTAATATGAATAACAATGAAGAGATATTAGAGGCAGAGACTTCAAGTTCACTCTGGCAGCAGTCTTATTCTAACATATCTAGCTACGTCAACTCTTTGCTAAATGCAAGAGATATGTCTCACCCAGGACACTTGTCGGAGGATAGTTTTGACCTGGAAACAAGATCCTATATTAATAATCCTTCGTCACATTTTCAGAATGAAACCAACAGGAACCGGCCAAGTAGTCCAAATGTTCATGATTGGCCAAATCATGTTGACCCTCATTCATCTGATATCACAAGAAGATTGATGACTATTATTTCACCATTTCTACCAGTTCATTTTGAGGAGTTCATGCAGAGATTGAATCTACCTAATAATACAGAAACACATCAAGAAATAAATCTTGATCAGATTGAAAGCAGAGTTCATGATGATCCTCAAGTTCCAGTATCGTTAACAAGGAGTTGTTTGCATCATGCCTTAGACAGTGAGGAAGACAGGACTTTGTTTAATGCAAATGAGACTATTAGTACACTCAACTGTACACATAATCAGCCTAGGGTAAACTGTGAGTCAGGTGAGATGCCAGATCATTCCGACCTTAAAACTGTACTAGTACAACATGAAAGAAAGAGACATTGTGCTGGGGATAGTGATTCTTCTTGTTTGTCACATGTAAAAACGGCAAGAATCAACTGTCTGAGAACCACTCCTGATGTCAGACCCGAGTCATTGCCTGAAAAAGGTTTTGGTTATGAAGGAGACTATGCCATTGCTAACATATACCAAGGTGAGTGTAGTGATAACTTGCATACGACCAACTATATACCAGATCAATGTGGGGGAAATGTAGAAAGCCGAGAAATAGATTACATTGAACCATTACAAGACCAAGGTGCTACAAACAGCTGTAATATGTATAGTGTACTCCTGTTAATTCTAATGCACCAAAAATAACAAATATCGGCGCAAGAGTAGAGCTTTGTCCTCCTTCTTCACCTGCTGCATGTAGTTCTTCTCACAATAATCAGACAAACATACCCTCATCATTTTATGGTTATCAAAGCAGACAGCCTGTTACAAGTCTTCAAGAGAATCCTAGTATTTATGACAATTTGTCAGAGAGGGCCTGGAGAAATCGGCTTCATTATGAGTCCAGGAGTAATGATACATCGGGAACCACTGGGAATCATTTTGAGTCTGAAGCTACCTCAATTATATCCTCTATTTTGTCTGACATTGCGAGGCACAGGTCTCACGATTATCAACAGCGAGAAAGACTTGGTATACCATCATATCACAGACCAGACCTGCCACTGAGCCAACCTTTGAAGGCTTTAAGAACAAGAACGGAAGACTTAAGTGCATCTCCAACTGTGCAAGATGTGAGAACCCTTCATCAGTACTTCCATCATTTGAATTACCAGTTTTTTCTGGAGACTTTCCTGTGGATACTTGGAACATTACTCACAGACCCGGATTATGTTGGTACACATGTACTGTTACAGCTGATATCTCGGATCCTGATAACCCCGATTGAAGAGGTGTTGTTGTCTATGTTGACTGGATTTATGGAGGAATTTGTTGGGAATACCTTACAGGAGATTGAATTAGCCCATATGATATTGCAGGAGGTGGACTCTCAGAGACAAGTTTGGCCCGAGGCCATCAGTACACTACGGGATTTAGCTGTGCTTATCAACATTAGACTAGATCCTCGTGCTCTTTTACGGCGTTTCTGCGACACAATAAAAAATTCTGCACGTACTATTTTATTGGCTGAACAAAACTCGTCTACATATGCACATTCAAGGTAGTTTTCAGACAAATGTGTTGTTTTTTATCTCTGATTAATTTTCATTTGATATATATACATGTACTAGTCTTCGACTTGTTAAGATTGAAAAAGATGTAAAATATAGAAAACTAAATGAGTAATTTTGAAACAGGAAAGGAAACATTGGAGAAGAAGAAGTTAATTTAGATTAAAATGAAACAGTCAGGTCTCATGTTTAACCCTTAAATAATACTAGTGGCGAGCCGGGATTCGAACTCACAACCCCTGGATATAAGTTTTAATAAACGTTCTAGTAATAGTACATGATCACAGGTTCATGATGTGTTATATACATGGTATAACACATGAACCTGTGTATATGATGTACAGAAATCAAGATATGTGGTCACGCTGGCAGGTCTAAATATTCTCCTTGTCCGAAATGTCAAAGCATCCCTACAGGATCCCTACAGGATCCCTACAGGAAGCCGCCTCCTGGCGGCTTCCAATACAATGACAATAGAAACTATATTAAGTATAATATGATGTACAGCACTGATTGTTGAAGTGAAAACTCCTCTCTATATTATTGTCTACTGATTTTTATACGGGAACGGTTCTGAGGTCTTATCTACGTCCATTGTTTGTAGGAGTAAATAAATCGAACTTTAAAAATTGTGGTCGTCTTATCCATTAATCATTCCTACCCATTGTATTAACAAGGGATTGATTGATTGGGGTTTAACGCCGTTTTTAACAATTTCTCAGTTATGTCACGGCGGCCAGTTCACCTACTCATGCATTTCCCGGTTTTCTCACACCAGTACTCTACACAACAATATGTTCAAGCAACTGGCTGCTTTTCCACATAGACTGAGCCCATTGGTGGAAGACGAATGACGCATTGACTTTTGTCAATCGTCGGAAAGAAAGTTGACCGAGCTCACAACCCCTGGATTGACAACCCGCTTCGCTACCGACTGAGCTACCGGGGCTCGACTATTAACAAGGGACCACTAATACGTATTATAATTAGTAGTCCCTGGATTAACATAATTATGAGACATAATGATGATTATAAAACGCGTTAATCAATATATATTTAAAATAATCAACAAAGAAAAACAAAACAAATGTGCACATACCCGATTCCTTTCTGTAAATACCAAACGAGGCACAATCTGAAATATAAAATGATCCATAAGACTAATAACTGAAATTGAATGAACCCTAATTTAAAACTCTTTCATTTAATATCAATTTGGGAACAGGCATTGTCTGTTTTAGTTATCAAAATCAAAACCATCATCAGAGGTTCATAATAAAAAGTATGAGATAATCTCTATATATACAAACAACACGTATTATGTAGACTAGATATGTCTGTGTCACAATTCAGATAATCTAGATATGTCTGTGTCACAATTCAGATAATCTATATGTACCATAACAATTAATATAAAATGACAATAGAAACTATAATATTAAGTATAATACGAAATACTATCTGAAACTCTATTCGCCGAGTAGTCCTGCGATTCTAACTATCTAACACATTCACACAGGCCTGTGTATTGCGTGACAAAGTGTTACACAATGTGTACAGAACGCTCAGATACAAGTTGAACAATTACGTAATCATTATTTGCTGACGTAAATAATGACGTTTCAATGAATGTTTAACTGATAATTATGAGCAGTGTCCGTGTCACGAACGAAGGTGATATGTATAGGGCTACACTTACATATATATATATTTGTCAGAAACTACATCTAGCCATATTTAACATGTAGGCGGATAATGCATGCTCATCTGTGTTGACTCTGCATATAGGCAACACGAACCCTGATCAAGAGATGAGGATAACTTTACACACCTGTTTATTAGAATATGGTCGGTGCTCTACTCGGAGAACTGTTAAATTTAATATAAGTCCGCCCATCAATGTTTTTTGAAAGTGTAAAGCTAACATCGGCATTCAATAGAATAGTTTTTGTAAACGTGTAAAGATTAATATTGGTCCGCATATCAATGTTCCTTTTAAAGTGTGAAGATAAAGATCGGAGATCACATCAGAGATATTATCAAAATGTGAAGATAAAGATCGGCACACACATCGGTGGTATTTTTGAAATGTCAAGATAAACATCGGACTGCACATCCGTGGTATTTTTAAACTGTAAATATAAAGATCTGCCCGCACATCAATGGTATTTTTTAAGTCTAAACACTAACGTCGCCATGCATAATATTATATCAATGACATTATTATTTTTAGTAATAGATCAGTATGCACATCAATTCTGTGTTTTTGAAGTAAAAAGACAAAAATCGGCATGCACATCGCTGTTTGTGAAGATAAAGATTGCCATTTATATCGATTGTATTTTATAAGTGTAAAGATTAAGATTGACATGCACAACTAAGGTATTTCTGTAGTGTACAGATAACGATCGGACTGCACATCCGTGATATTTTAAAGTGTAAACATAAAGATTGGCCCGGTTGTGAATGGTATTATTAAAATGTTAATATGAAGATTGGAATGCACTTCAATGTTATTTTTAAAGAGAAAAGATTAAGATCTGTCCAGACGTCAATGCAATTTTAGTAGTGTAAAGCTAAAGATCGGCATGCACATCAGTGGTATATTTAAAATGTAAATATGTAGATAGGCACGGACATCAATGGTATATTTGAAGTGTTAAGCTAAAGATCGGCCTGCACGTCTATGGTATTTTTAAAATATAAATAGAAAATCAGCATGCAAATCAATGGTTATTCTTAAATATAAATACGAAGATCAGCTGCACGTCTATGGTATTTTTTAAATGTAAATACAGAGATCAGCATGCACATCAATGGTATTTTTTAAATGTAAATATGAAGATCGACACGCACTTTGATGTTTTTTTGAAAATGTAAATATGCAGATCAGCATGCACGTCAATGGTATTTTTTAAATGTCAATACGAAGATCAGCCAGCATATTTAAAGGTTTTTTTAGAATTTAAAAATAATGATCGGGCAACAAGTCAACGATATTTTAAAATGTTTATATGAAGATCGGCATGCACATCAATGGTATTTCAAAATGTAAATAGTTATATCGACATGTACATCAATGGTATTTTTAGAATGTAAATATGAATATCAGCCCGCTCTTTGATGGTATTTTTAATATGAAAGTACAAAGATCAGCTCGCACATCATGGTATTTTTTAAATGTAAAAACCATAATCAGCTTGCACATCAATGGTATTTTTTAAATGTAAATATGAAGATCAGCATTCACATCAATGGTTTGCTTTAAAATGTAAATAAGAAGATCAGCCCACACATCTACGGTATTTTTAAAATGTAAAAACGAAGATCAGCATGCACGTCAAAGGTATTTCTTTCAATGTAAATATGAAGATCAGACCTCATGTCAATGATATTTTAAAATGTATATATGAAGATCGGCCCGCACATCTATGGGTTTTTTTAAAATGTAAATACGAAGATCAGCCTGCATGTAAATTTTTTTTTTAAATGTAAATATGAAGATCGGCCCGCGTGTCAATGATTTTTTAAACTGTATATATGAAGATCGACCTGCACATCAATGGTATTATTAAATGTAAATATAAAGATCGGTATTATAAAATGTAAATATGAAGATCGGCCCGCGTGTCAATGATATTTTAAAATGTATATATGAAGATCGACCCGCACATCAATGGTATAATTAAATATAAATATGAAGATCGGCCCGCACATCAATGGTATTATTAAATGTAAATATGAAGATCGGCCTGCACATCAATGGTATTATTAAATGTATATATGAAGATCGGCCCACACATCAATGGTATTATTAAATATATATATGAAGATCAACCCGCACATCAATGGTATTATTAAATGTATATATGAAGATCGACCCGCACATCAATGGTATTATTAAATGTATATATGAAGATCGACCCGCACATCAATGGTATTATTAAATGTATATATGAAGATCGACCCGCACATCAATGGTATTATTAAATGTAAATATGAAGATCAGCCCACACATCAATGGTATTATTAAATGTAAATATGAGGATCGGCCCGCACATCAATGGTATTATTAAATGTATATATGAAGATCGACCCGCACATCAATGGTATTATTAAATGTATATATGAAGATCGATCCGCACATCAATGGTATTATTAAAAGTATATATGAAGATCGACCCGCACATCAATGGTATTATTAAATGTATATATGAAGATCGACCCGCACATCAATGGTATTATTAAATGTAAATATGAAGATCGGCCCGCACATCAATGGTATTATTAAATGTATATATGAAGATCGACTCGCACATCAATGGTATTATTAAATGTAAATATGAAGATCGACCCACACATCAATGGTATTATTAAATGTAAATATGAAGATCGACCCGCACATCAATGGTATTATTAAATGTAAATATGAAGATCTACCCGCACATCAATGGTATTATTAAATGTAAATATGAAGATCGACCCGCACATCAATGGTATTATTAAATGTAAATATGAAGATCTACCCGCACATCAATGGTATTATTAAATGTAAATATGAAGATCGGCCTGCACATCAATAGTATTATTAAATGTATATATGAAGATCGACCCGCACATCAATGGTATTATTAAATGTATATATGAAGATCGACCCGCACATCAATGGTATTATTAAATGTATATATGAAGATCGACCCGCACATCAATGGTATTATTAAATGTATATATGAAGATCTACTCGCACATTAATGGTATTAATAAATGTAAATATGAATATCGGCCCGCACATCAATGGTATTATTAAATGTATATATGAAGATCGGCCCGCACATCAATGGTATTATTAAATGTATATATATGAAGATCGACCCGCACATCAATGGTATTATTAAATGTAAATATGAAGATCGACCCGCACATCAATGGTATTATTAAATCATCATTGTATATATGAAGATCGACCCGCACATCAATGGTATTATTAAATGTAAATATGAAGATCGGCCCGCACATCAATGGTATTATTAAATGTATATATGAAGATCGACCCGCACATCAATGGTATTATTAAAAGTATATATGAAGATCGACCCGCACATCAATGGTATTATTAAATGTATATATGAAGATCGACCCGCACATCAATGGTATTATTAAATGTATATATGAATATCGACTCGCACATCAATGGTATTATTAAATGTAAATATGAAGATCGACCCGCACATCAATGGTATTATTAAATGTATATATGAAGATCGGCCCACACATCAATGGTATTATTAAATGTATATATATGAAGATCGACCCGCACATCAATGGTATTATTAAATGTAAATATGAAGATCATCCCGCATGTTAATGATTTTTTTTTTAGATGTAAATATGAAGATCAGCCCGCAGGTCAATTATATTTTGAAATGTATATACAAAGATTGAACCACACATCAATGGCATTATAAAATGTAAATATGAAGATCGACCCACACATCAATGGTATTATTTAATGTAAATATGAAGATCAAATCGCCCATCAATGGTTTTTCAAAATGTAAATAGTCAGATCAATATGCATATCAATGGTGTTTTTAAAATGTAAAAATGAAGATCGACATGCACTTCGATGGTTGTTTTAAAATGTAAATATGCAGATCGACATCCACATCAACAGTATTTTTTAAATGTAAACATAAAGATGAGCCTGCACATCTATGGTATTTTTATAATGTTAATATAAAGATCAGCCTGCACATCTACGGTATTTGTAAATACAACATGCACATCAACGAGAGAAGATCAAATATGTCAATATTATTTTGACAATTTTGATATTAAAATTGTAGAAGACGAATTTCATGTATTCTTTAAAAGTTTTAAATACAGACAAGGAAGACAATTATATATTTATGAATGGTATACTGGAAGACAGGATTTCTAGTATTTTGTAAATCTTATGCAAAAGTTAAAAGATGACAAAATAAAAATAAATATTTTTTTCGTTAATGAAATAACGAAACACAAAGATAAACAATAATCTTAAATTTATTTATATAAGAAAACACGTACAACTCAATTATTTCATATTATAATATTTTGTATATTGTATTATGAAATTTTGATTTGAAATTTGAATTTGAAATATAAAGATCTACATGCACATTAATGGTATTTTAAAATGCAAATATTCAGATTGGCCTGAACATTTATGCCACTTGAAAAAGGGAAATATGAAGATCAGTACGCACATCAATGTGTTTTTTAAAATGTAAATATGAAGATCAGTACGCACATCATTGTGTTTTTTAAAATGTAAATATTAATATCATTATGCACATCAATGTGTTTTTTAAAATGTAAATATGAAGATCAGTACGCACATCATTGTGTTTTTTAAAATGTAAATATGAAGATCAGTACGCACATCAATGTTTTTTTCAAAATGTAAATATTAATATCTGTATACACATCAATGTGTTTTTTAAAATGCAAATATGAAGTTCGCCATGCACATCAATGGTATTTCAAATGTAAATATTCAGATCTACATGCACAGCAATGGAATTTTTAAAATGTAAATCTGAAAATAAACATGCACATCAATGGTATTTTTAAAATGTAAATATGAAGATCAGCATGCACATCAATGATTATTTTAATTTAAATATTCATATCGGCCCGCACATCTATGATATTTTTAAGATGTAAATATGTAGATCGGTCCACACACAAATTGTTATTTTAAAATGTAAGATGAAAATGCACATAAATGTTTTTTTCAAATTGTAAATATGAAGATCAGCATGCACATCAATGGCACTTTTAAAATGTAAATATGTATATCGGTCCGCACATAAATAGGATTTTTAGCTCGACTATTCGAAGAATAATGAGAGCTTTACTACTTGCCCAGGCGTCGGCGGCGTCCGGTTAAAGTTTTAGGGCAAGTCAGAATTTTATTTATATTTTTAGTTTTCTCAAAAAGTACTTGTGCTAGGGCTTTCATATTTGGAAAGTAATTACATCTAATACCTTTTTTCATACTGAATGCTGAAGATGCTGAGTGTGACCTTCCTTTTGGGGTAAAAAGCATGATTTGGGGTGGTTAAAGTTTTAGGGAAGTTGGCATTTTCATTTTTGTCTCACTTGTTCTCAATAAGTGCTTGTGCTAGGGCCTTCATATTTGGAATATAATTACATCTAATACCATTCTTCATATTAAATGCTGAAGATGCTGTATGAAACCTTCTCTTTGGGGTAGAAAACATAATTTTGGGTGGTTAAAGTTTTAGGGCAAGTTGGCATTTTCATTTAATTTCTTTAATTTTTCTGAATAAGTACTTGTGTTAGGCCTTTCATATTTGGAATTTAATTACATATAATACATTTCTTCACATTGTTTGTTGAAGATGCTGAGTGTGACCTTCTTTTTGGGGTAAAAACAACTTGATTTTTGGTTGATTTTGAGAATTTGAGATAAATTCATAGAGTTTGGTTGTATTCCTTTCTAATTGTGATCATTCATTTATCAAATATAGTTCTTCAACATATTTTTATTTAAGGTTTTGCTATTTTAGAACTCAGTCAGTTTTAAAATCTGCGTTAAGCTCAATGTTAAAATTTCGTTTTTAGCTCGAATATTCGAAGAAAATAAGGATGTTTTAGAGCAAGCTGGCATTTTCATATATAACTACAATACCCTTCATTTAAATCACTTCATACTTCATGCAATTATCAAGGTCCATCACACAATTAGGTTAGATAAATCCATGGTATTCTAAATAATTATGGAGTAATGGACCTTGATTGACTTAGGAAATTTGATTTTTTTAAATTATATATATATAAATGTATGTATCTATTCATTTGCATTTACATATATAGTATATATGATTTAATAGTTCTTAAGTGCAATACATGTATAATGAAATAGTGCTTTATGTGAAATAAGCTGCATATAGTCGAGCACGCTGTCCTCCGACAGCTCTTGTTAAATTTAAATATTTAGATTGATCCACACATCAATGTCTTTTTTATAATGTTTAAATATTCAGATCAGTCCGCACATCAACGGTATTTTCAAAATGATAATATTCAGATCGGACCGCACATAAACATCAATGGTAATTTTAAAATGTAAATATGTAGATGGGTCCGCACACAAATGGTAATTTTAAAATGTAAATATGTAGATCCATCCGCACATCAATGGCAATTTCAAAATGTGAATATGTAGATCGGCCTGCTCATCGATGGTAGTTTTGAAGTGAACAGATTGAGATCTGCCCAGACATCAATGATATTCTTGAAGTGTAAAACTAAAGATCGGCATGCAGATCAGTGGTATATTTCAAATGTAAATATGAAGATCTCTAGACTCATCAATGATATATTTGAAATAGAAAAATCGGCACTAACATTAATGTTATTTAAAAAATGTTAAGATCGGCTCGCATATCAAATATATTTTTTAAAGTTTAAGAACAGTTTAAGATCAGCACGTACATTCATAATAATTTGAAATGTAAAGATTGGCAGCACATCAAATAGATCATTGATGTGCAAGCCAATCTTACCCTTTCTAAAATATCATTGGTGTGTGGTTCGATCTTCACAATAAAATAATATGATTGATGTGCTGGCAGATCTTGAAATTTACATTTCAAAATAATCAATGATGTGCGGGCTTATCTTATAAACATTATGTATCATTGATGTACTAGTGTGAAATAATGAACATTATTTCTGATGACGGGGCTTGTAATATTCTTATGACGTGGCAATGTCCACATATATGCAATATCTCTGTCTGACACCTGTCACATTATATAAGTGCAGATTGTGATGTAATAGCCTAGTCCAACCCTATATAAAATAGCTTGGTTGACTGTAAAAGCAGACTGGCCTTTGCCGGCCTCGGAGTCGCCACATGTTTCTATGCTCATTAAACTATATGAAACTAGCTGCAGTGTTGAGTCTTATTATGCCACAGGGGTCTTTTTGGTGCCGCTTGACTTCGGATACGAACAACAGAAGTACTACCACTAGGAAACAAAGATTGGTGATTTTTACTTGACTTTTCACTGTTATTTTTAGTGTGTCAACATGGCTGAGAAACAGATAACGCAACTTTTACAAGATTTAACTGATCAATTATCAAATTCAGGTTTCAATTCAAATTTGGTTTTTATCTTTAGAGGGGATTCTTTAAAATTCAAAAAGTGGATAATAGACATTGAGAAAATTTCTTTTCTACACAATCTTCCAAATATTAAAAAGAAATTACTTGAATACAGATTTAGTGAAGGGTTAGCCTCAGACTTCATACGGCGTATTCTGGATGAAAACCCTGATCTTAATTGGGCTGATTTCAAAAACATATTATCAAACCGTTTTGGCGAAGTTAGTGACACTTACATTCAGTTTTCGGCTTTACAAAATATCAGACAAACTTATTCTGAAAGTATTCAAGATTTCGCAGATCGCATTATTGGATTAGTTCCAGAATCTTACCTCGGTTTTAACAATGCACTAGATTTAATTGACATGCAAATTGTAGGTTATTTTATAGATGGTTTTATTGATCAAAATATACAAACACATCTTATAAGAGAAAATCCTAGTACGTTTCAAAATGCAGTTTCTTTAGCTGTAAATGAACACAATATTAGAATAAGGTGTAAAATAAGATCAGACATGTGCGAAAATTCCAGTTTAGAACAAAAACATGTTACTGTTAATATTGTGGAAAAGAGTAAAATGTGTTCCCCAGGTAGAAAGGGTCGTCACGATAGGTATATTAGCCACAGGCAACAATGCACAACTAGGTCCACTTTAGACAGTCGTATTGGAAATTTTGACAGGCGACTCTCTCAATGCACAACTAGGTCTTCTTTAGACAATCGTAGTGGAAATTTTGACAGGCGACTCTCTAAACTTTCACAAACTGGTTACATTAAGAAAATAGACTTGAAAAAACCCATACAATGTTTTTTCTGTAGAAAAATTGGACATCGCAAATCAAATTGTAAACAATTTCTGCAATTGAAGTCGAAATTAGAAAACAATTTTAAGTATCAAAAAAACATGCAATCTCTGGCTGTAATCAGGACGTCAGTGCAGAGAAATTAAATTCCTATCGGTTCAATACATTTTTGGAAGAAAACTCTATACCAAATTCTTGTCTTATCAGAATCCAGAACCTCTCGACTCGTGCGTTGGTAGATTCGGGTGCCTGTTTCTCCATCATACATAAACGTGTATTCAAATCTCTCAAACCAAATGTAGACTTGGATCAGACTGGAATTAAGTTGAGTTCAGCCTCGGGCGATGCGATTAAAGTTTTAGGTTCAGCTAATATTGAAATTAAAATAAATAAGGTAAGAATTAACGATACTTTTATTGTAGCAGACAATTTATCTAGGAACGTCATTCTGGGAAAGGACTTCTTAATTCATGCAGAATCTACTTTGATTTCAATTGTATAAGAATAAGAGATCAGTATATCGCATTGCAAGATGATGCCAATATTGCATCTCTTGTAAGGCTATGCAAAACAACAGAACTCAAACCTCATACTTCATACAGAATGGCTGGTAAATTAAAGCAAAACCCCTCCATTTCCAATGATATTTCATATGAAGTTGCGTCTGTGACTGAAGGGTTTATGGCCAGTGAGCCGTATCTACATATTACAAACAGCTTAGCATTCCTAACTAAGAAACGTCGCATTCCAGTTCTACTATCAAATTTCTCCAATAAAACTATACGTTTAAAACGTGGATGTATAATCGGACAATTAAGACCGATTGACCAATGTGTATCAGTGACAACTGCCAAGACCGACCACTCTGCGCGATTAGTGCAAAATATATGCTCACTTGACATATTGATATCACTCAAGATACAGAACATGGTTTACATGAAACGTCATATCAATTTCGGGCTCCCCATGAGTATAATGAAAATCTTGACAATTTAATTAGCAATTACTCAAACATTTTTTCAAAAAGTGAATTTGATTTAGGTAAATATCCAATTGAACAAATCTCCCTAGAGACCAAAACTAGTGAACCAATTAAATCAAGGCCGTATCGTGTTCCCTTTTTGGAAAGGGGCGTTCTTAAAGAGAAAGTGGATAATTTATTGAATGCTAAAATTATTCGACATTCTCACAGTGAACATTCACATCCCTGCATTCTTGTTGACAAAAGGGATGGTTCTAAGCGTCTTGTCATCGATTTCAGAAAATTCAATGCCATATGTAAGACCACTTCGTACAAACTTCCCCTTGTAGACGACATTTTAGCTTCACTAAATGGATCAAAACATTTCTCATGTTTAGACTTGTCAAACTCTTATCATCAAATAGAATTGAATGAGAATGATAAGGAAAAGACTGCATTTAGTACTCCTTTTGGTCATTTTGAATTCAACCGTTTACCTTTTGAAATTAGTCTTGCCGGCGGGAGATTTCAAAGCATTTTAAACAAAGTACTAAGGGGTTTTGAAGAATTTAGTGTAGCTTTTTTGGATGACATTTTAATTTTTTCTCGCAACAAGTTAGATCATCTCCGCCACATTGAGGAAATTTTCCGAGGGTTAAGGGAAAATTGCCTTAAATTAAAAGCAAAAAAATGCACATTCTTTAAAGATTCAACGATATATTTAGGTCACCAAATTAGTTCTCAAGGTATTTCACCCGTTTTAAAGAAAATAAAGGCTTTGAGAAATATAAAAAGGAAGTTAGATCATTCTTAGGATTTACAGGTTATTACCGAAGGTTTGTATGGAATTATGCTGATATAGCTGTACCTTTGACCCGTCTCACCCACAAACATGTTAAGTTTGAGTGGTCACAAGATTGCGAACGCAGTTTTCAAGAAATCATAAACAGATTAGAAACAACTCCTATTTTAGCTCACCCTGATATATCCAAAGATTATATGTTATATTGCGACGCGTCAGACCTTTCAATAGGGGCTGTTTTGACCCAAAACATTTCAGGTTTAGAAAATGGAGAAAAACCTTTATTTTTCTTAAGCCATGCCTTATCTAGATCGCAGAAAAAGTATAGTACTATTATGAAGGAAGGTTTTGCAATCAATTATGCGTTAAAAAAGTTAAACTGTTATTTACAAGGAGCAAAATTTATTATTAAAACAGATCACAAACCGTTAACACATTTATTAACTACAGATTTCGATAACAAGGTTTTACAAAGGATAGCTTTGAATATATCAAATTACAATTGCACAATTGAATACATACCGGGAAGCAAAAATATTGTAGCTGATTTTTTATTTCGTGAAATTAACCATTCAGATTCGGGAGACGACAACAAAATTGAGCATTTAAACGCATCTGACCACATATCAAAGTCAGTTAATGTCATTAATAACGCTGATCTTGACGTAAGACAAATAGCCGAATTTTCAAAACAACCGGAACCTTTAGCTCATCCCCATAACTCAGAATTATCTCAATTAAATTTAAGTCACGAACAAGACTTAGATGAAGACATCAAAAAATTAAAACATAGGGTTAAGACAAATTCGCTTACAAAACATGAAAATAGAAAGTTTATCTTAATTGATGAGATATTGCATTACATAACAAACCCTGATACTGATCCATGTGTACGAATTTGTGTCCCTACCCACCTTACTAGTTTGATATTAAGGGCTAAACATGAGATTGGACACCCAGGTATAAGCAGGTTATACAGTATAATCAAGCAAGATTTCTACTGGCCCAATTGTTTTAAAGAAGTAAACACTTTTGTAGAGACATGTGTCCAGCGCCAATCAGTTAACTTAAAGCAAATAAAATCCCCGTTAGGTCGCATCAATATACCAGCTTTCCCCTTGTCAGAGGTATCAGTTGATTGCTGTGGACCCTTTTGTCAGACATTAGCAGGCAATAAATATCTTATTGTATTTCTGTGCGAATTAACTGGATATCCTGAAGTGATTCCATCGCCAGATATTACCTCCGAGTCAGTTATAAATGCGTTCTATGAAAATATCTTCTGGCGTTACGGATGTCCAATCAAAATAAAATCAGACAATGGGTCTTGTTTCACATCAAAAATAGTCACAGAAACTATGTCAGAATTGAGGATCGAACATCGCAAATGCAGTCCATATAATCCCGCCGCTAACGGTAAAAATGAACGAAGTCATTCCACCCTTATTTCAATTATAAAGAAATTAATTCCCCGGAATCCTCAAAATTGGGATACTGTTTTGAATCCAGCACTGGGAGGAGTCAGGTTTAATATATCGGAAACAATGAAACAGAGTCCTTATTTCTTACTTTGTGGCCGTGATCCAATCCTACCTATAGATAACCTTTTAAATCGTCGTTTGAAATATTACGGGACAGACTTTCATAAACACATGTTGGAAAGAAATCATCAAATTTACTGTGATGTTTATAAAACAATCATGAAGGCAATAGATCAAAGAAATGCGCATGCAAATAAAACAAGGCAAGACGTTAATTTCGAGGTAAATGACGCAGTTTATTTAAAAAAAATATGTTAAGAAAAATAAATAAGAGCTAAATTGGCGGCCATATTTCAGAGTAATTCAGGTTAATGGCCCAAAATCCTTAGTTATAAAAAATCTACTGGACAATCAATTAATCACGGTTAACAAAGACCACTTACGTCATGCCAACATTCAAGATTGGAACTTACCAATATCAAAAACGGTAGATCCAAATCCTAAAAGAAATTGCAGATTTGTTATACCCCCACAGTCAGACTCCTCTAGCCCTGTGCAATTCGAAAACCCACTACCGCGAGTAAAAAGACTTATGACAAGGTCAGAGCGAGATAGAGTATCGTCGCGAAGCGACTCCACGACTTCAAATTCTGAGGATAAATTAACATTAAAAGAAATACAATCTAAGTTAAGACGCCAGGAATTTGAAAGGGAAAATATTTCTACGGAAGAATACACATTTAAGAATGAAGGAAAGGAAGAAATGGATTTGAATTCAGAATATGAATCTTGCCATAGCTCGATGGAGCAAGAGTAATGCGTAATTAAGATGTTATTAGAACCAATTGAGTATTGAACTGATATTAGGAATTAATTAAAGTCCTGGAAAATAAATAGCAAATAGTTTGCATTTGAAATGATTATGTAATCGCTTGATAAGCGGGAGAACCGATTTCTACAAGGAAATGGTCCACAGATGACCTTAATGGCAATTAAGGCTAAATATGTTAGAATAAGGCGTATAACTGAAATACTAACATAAACGGTGTTAACCGTATTTACTTTCGAGTAAGGATTAAAAGCTGTATAGCTTACTTTCTAGAGATAGAAATAGATGTACATAAAATATACTGGAAGATAAGAATTACTTGTTTTGTTATTGTTTAAAATTACTCATATAGTAAATTCCGTATTACAATTAAATATGCAATAGATCAAATTAATAATAGTTAATTGAATAATTACATTCAGTGCACATTGAAGGCTGTTTTCAAACTTGGTTACGTTAAACTGTTTCTTTTATACATGTATGACCTATGGAATACAGTTTTAGCAGGGACGTACCCGGATGACAGCTATATTCAGATGTGTAAATGGATCCGGATGACAGCTATATTCAGATGTGTAAATGGACATTTCTACATATCCATAGATCATACCACCTTTCACAAATCGTAGACGAAAATACTTGTTGTAGCAACGTTATACAGTCACTAACACAACCAGGCCAAACCATTCGAGCCAAACCACATTATTTCGGACTACACAATCATAAAAGCTTGCACTTCACAAGCAAATTTACACAACAATGGACATATCGTGTATATGAACTTATATATCATGTGATTGACAAAACAAAAGACAAACTAGGATAAATTCAACCTGCCAACGCTACCCTGGATGGTTTTCAACATGGACACATGCTGTTTATCAACCGATGGGAACCGCTACAGTCCACACCACTACCAAGGACATTACAGATTCCAAAAACAGATTAAAAGACACTTATTATTATAAACTTGTTTAATTAATACGGAATACTACGATCATGTGTGTTATATTTCTCATGCTACTTCGAGTTCTTGTTTGTTAATGTCAACTCTTGGTTTAACATTGATTTTGTTTGTTTAAACGTTATTGTTATTTTAGGGTAATAATGTTCCATGTGAGTTCCCACCTGCACCTATATTTCCTGTTTTTGTATAACAATGGGAGGTGTGAAATAATGAACATTATTTCTGATGACGGGGCTTGTAATATTCTTATGACGTGGCAATGTCCACAAATATGCAATATCTCTGTCTGACACCTGTCACATTTTATAAGTGCAGACTGTGATGTAATAGCCTAGTCCAACCCTATATAAACTAGCTTGGTTGACTGTAAAAGCAGACTGGCCTTTACCGGCCTCGGAGTCGCCACATGTTTCTATGCTTATTAAACTATATGAAACTAGCTGCCGTGTTGAGTCTTATTATGCCACACTAGCCATATTTGTTAGCGTATAAAACGTAGGATGCCGATCTTTACATTAAAACAATATCATTGATGTGCTGGCATATCTTGAAATTTACATTTCAAACAATAATTGATATGCGGACCGATCTAAATATTACATTCAAAAAATAATTATTGGTTAGTGGGCATCATTGGTGTGCGGACCGATCTTAACATTTAACAAATATTATTGATATGAGGGCTGATCGTAACATTTGAAAATATCATTGGTGTCAGGGCCGATCTTTACATTTAAAAAATATCATTGATGTGCGGGCCGATCTTAAAATTTTGAAGATGTCATTGGTGTGCCGGTTAAATTTACCCTTTTAAAAACATCATTAGTGTGCTGGCCAAATATTTCATTTCAAAATTATCATTGATGTGCGGCTGATCTCACAATTTTTAAAATATCATAGGTGTGCTGGCCAATGTAAAGATCGGCCAGCAAACCAATGATATTTTTGAAATGTAAAATTTGGCATCCTACATTGTATAGGTCAACAAATATGGCTTGATTTCCTACATTGTTTAGACCATATAGTCAGAATGACAGCATATCTTGTATTGTATTAACCAGTTGGAATGGTAGGATATCCTCCCTTTTATAGGCCAATCAGACTGGCTAGATATGCTTATTTTCAAAGGGTCAGTCATATATGGCAGGATATCCTGTATTGTATAGGCTATAGTCCGTCTAGATGGATATCCTACATAATATTGGCCAGTCAGAATGGATGGATATTTTGCATTGTATAGTCTAACCAGAAAAGTGATATCTTGATTTTGTAAGTCAGTAAGAATGTCAGGATATCCAACATTTAAAGGCCACTCAGAATGGCCTAATATTCTACATTTCCGGACTTTTGCTAATGCAGATCTTTTGAAATATTTAAAATCATAATCCCGATTGCGGATTGACAAACAGGAACTGCAGATGACCTTATGGACCACCCGGTATACCCGGAACTTATCTGTTTGTGTCAGCCGGCGTAGCCAGAAGTCAATGTTATGTCTGAATATCCTGAATGTAACCTCAGCAGCCGGAAAATATATATTATATTATGCAATGTTTGTCCGTAAGCGCGCTAAATTGGATTCGTTTGGCATTAGCTGCCTGTCCGTCAAATTGTACATGTAGCGATTATGCACCCACCATGTTTGAGAATTTTCAGGCAACCTGACACTTGCAAGATGCAAGTATTCCATGCCGGCTTCTAGTTGCACACTGTGCCGTTTCATCAAAATGCGGAATAGTAAAGGGTGAATACATCGTTTAGTCCAATGCACTCGCAAACATTTGAACAAGATACTTTCGTGAAATAGATAATACAAGCAGTACCGTGTCTTCATATTTAAGAATACAGTGGACTAAATGATGAATTCAGATGAACGAGGTCAACTGTTTTCACAGTGACCGTCCTCAAAAGTTTAATGTGGGATGTGAAGCAGGTCCGCATACTAACTTCGGTTTAAAGTTGTCAACATAATTACATAGACGTTTACATGTTAAGCACGCCCCGTCTAAGTTCATGGTTATATTGAATCAATCAAAATTAAAACATGACTTATAAAATCATGTTACGCCACGTCTAAGATAATGTTTAAATTGAATCAATATAATAAAAAAACATGACTTTAGAAATCATGTAAACGTCGCAAAATTACCTAATCAAGTAAAATGTAATAAGTATGTTAAGGCAACTTACCAAAATTCCTGCTGTTGATAAATAAATATATAATTCCTTTCTCATTCACGCTTTCTTTTTACTCTTTAAAATATACGTCAGGCCTTTGTGGAAGTTTAAAGTCGACTGGCGGGCCTTAATGATTATGCTCATATGATCCAGAAGTCACGTGGTACATTTCCTTATAAGGTATAATGCACCATAGAAACCGTGATATAAACAGATTTAACCTTTTACACTATATCGGTATTTTCTATCGTATGCTCTGAACAAATATTAATGCGAACGTTATAGTTAAATAACGTGTTAAAATTCGTTTAATAGAAATGAGAAATGTCAAAGTTCAGACTTATTTCCTTTTCCAATAATGTTGTCATCTTTGTCAAGGGTAATACTCTAAAACACGTAGTTATATGTATACTGATCAGTTGGTAACGTCACTTAGCTATCAACCCCAACGTTTGCAATCTGAAACGGGTTTTCTTGTGCAAATGTTAAACACGTTATGAGTGAATTCTCCTTTTTCCACTATACACTCATCGCTTTTATAAGTAAACCTTTATTACTAGAGATGAGTCATGTCTTTGTGATTATGGTCTCAAGATCGTTTGCTGCGGATTTATTGTATGTTAGAAAGGAGTTCGGTTGTTATAAACGCTCTAACGGAAATAATAAATAAGTAATTTAATTAGTTGGATTTTAACGTCGTTTTCAACGATATTTCAGTCACGGCGGCAAATATACCTAACGTGTACTCCCTTTTTCGTTTATTTTTTATTTTACCAGTATTTCATACAACATGCTTTCTAAGCAACTGGCTTCCTTCACACATACATGTAGCTTATTTTAGCATATTGGTAATCGAACGTGTATTGTAAAGGAAGTTGTTTATATATTTATAAAATGCAGCATATCTGCACTGCTTCCGACACCCTGTATCCTTATTCACGACAAACGCTTCTTTTGAGAGAAACGAAGTGGGTTCTCACGGCAAATAAACAATACTTACAAGCTAGGGTTTTCGGGAAATTTGTTTTGACGCCGGTGTCTTTTGTTTGGATAGTTGTTAAGACTCATTTTAGTAGGACAAAGGAAAACCTTTGATAACATGCTCTCAAGAAGGACCCTTATTGTTATTGCTTCACCTGTTGGTACAGTTAAAAGGCACATAAGTGTAGTTTAATTTGATTAAAATTATATTTACGGTTGTTTGCTTTCAGGTGACTGTAGACAGCACAAATCACTACAACTAATTATACGTAAATGAAGTATTCTTTTATTAACCGTGCCCAGTTTGAGATCTTTCTTTTCGCTCCGCTTATTTTCTATATCGTCTGAAATTTTAGCTTTTGTTTGTGGATATCTTCAATGCCGTTCTTAAAATATTTTAAAAATCCATATTAATAATTCTACATGTGGTGATTAGTCATGGTTATACCCATGGTATGAGCAGAGTTAAATCTTACTCAGGATATTTTACACTCACAATAATCACATGTATACATACACGTTACCATCCGTCAAACGACCATCTGATAGTTTCCTACATTTTGAAAATACAATTTATACGTGTAGACAATCATCATTTAGGAGCCGAACAAAATCTCCCATGGACAAAGGCTCTCATACTATGTTTGACAGGGTGGACAAAGAGCAAAGAGACAGAGGAAGAAAACTGATAATCATAACAAAATGAAGGTACTATGTACACAACTTGTAGAAGGACAGAAAACTGTTAGCGAATTTCTTTGTGTTGTCGGACAATGTATAAGACTTAAGTAACTAGCTGTGCCAATGACAATTACCAGACTTTGTGTTGTTTGAATATGTATCATGAACCACCTAGAAAGCAGTTTTCTTTGTATATACAGGTATATCCACTTTTCATTGTTTTATTATCATGATCATCCTCGGTACACAGGCTATTCATAACACATATGATACCCTGGGCAAATTGGCTAGCGAAACTTCGTAAAGCGTGCACCTCGATTTTCTCCGTAACTACGAGGGGTGTTCGGAAAGTTTCGAGACAAGTGCCGTAACATTTTTTTTTAAATATGCGTACACAATTCTTTCAACATACATAGCTCTATATAACTAGCGTCTTATTTTTAATTTTGTAATTTTGCTTTTGAAAATGAATAAATGGTATATAAAGCTATGTATGTTTAAAGAATTGTGTTCAATTATAAAAAAATAAGAATGTTAAGGCACTTGTCCCGATACTTTCCGAACACCCCTCGTACACTGTTATTACTGTACATCGCCTGCAATTTGTAGCATGCAACCAATCAAGCGGCTGGATTTCACCTCATGAATTATTCATGACTACGAAGTTTCGCTAGCCAATTTGCCCAGGGTATCATATATGTTATGAATAGCCTGGGTTCCGAGGATGTATCATGATGTGCTATATGTTTTACCCTAGTAGTTACCATATGCTATGTGTTGTGTGCTATAATGCTATATGCTATAAATTTAGTCATAATTTTAATTTACAGGAAATAAATTTGACTTTATTAATCTATGTGAGGTTTTTTTCTGGGGGGGTTTTCTATGAAAAAAATCAATAAGAAGTAAATGTACTCAACGCCTTTACTGTTTGTCACCTTGAAAAAGACCAGGATGGCTCAACAATATGGGAACCTTTGTCCACCCTGTCAAAATGATGTGGGAACCTTTGTCCACCCTGTCAAAATGATGTGGGACCCTTGTCCACCCTGTCAAAAATAACATGAGAGCTTTTTTCCACCCGGTTAAAATGATATGGGACCATTTGTCCACCCTGTCAAAAGTAGCATGGGAGCTTTTGTCCGTGGGAACTTTTGTCCTGTATTCTCAACATTTATGTAACGATTAACAATTGTTAAAATCCAAATGTGTCAAGAAACTGGTAAACATTATCTTCGTAAACTATCAACCAATAATCAAACAAGAGATGTTTGTCAAACATTATGCCCCCCCCCCCCCCCCCCCCCCCCCTCTGAGCGCCATGTTGTCAGGAATATGTTGACAAGTTTTGACCCGATGACATCACAATAAATAGAGGTCATCTACTGGTCACCCTCAGCCTCCATGTCAAGTTGGGGGCCATGAGTGCAGGCAATGCCGAGTTATCACTCGTACCAGCTTTTCACGTTCCATGTCGCTGTGACCTTGACCGTTGACCCGATTACCTCAAAATCAAGAGGATTCAACTACTGGTCAGGCCCAATCTCCAAGTCAAGTTTGAGGAACATAGGTACAGGCATTATTGAGTTACCACTCGGGCAAGCATGGTCACTGTGACCTTGACCTTTCACCTGATGACCTCAAAATCAATAGGGGTCATCTTCTGGTCACAGCCAGCCTCCATATCAATTTTGAGGGCCATGGGTGCAGGCAATGTAAATTTATCACTTGGGCATGACTTTGCGTTCAAGGTCAGTGACCTTGACCTTTGACTTGATGAACTCAAAATCAATAGGGGTCATCTACTGGTCACCTCCAGCCTTCATGTCAAGTTTCAGGGACGTGGGTGCAGGCAATGTCGAGTTATCACTCGAACAAGCTTTTTGCGTTCAAGGTCAATCAGTGATTTTGACCTCAAAATAAATAGGGGTCATTAACTGGTCACCCCCAGCCTCCATGTCAAGTTTGAGGGCCATGGGTGCAGGCAATGTCGAGTTATCAATTGGACAAGCTGTTCGCATTCAAGGTCACAGTGACCTTGAACTTTGGCCCGATGACATCAACATAAATAAAGGTCATATATTGGTCATCCCCAGCCTCCAAGGCAAGTTTGAGGGCCAATGGTGCAGGCAATGTCGAGTTATCACTCGGACAATCTTTTCGCGTTCAATGTCACTGTGATCTTGACCTTTGACCTGATGACCTGAAAATCAACTGGTCACACCCAGCCTTCATGTCAAGTTTGACGGCAACGTAGAGTTATTACTCGGACAAGCTTTTCACGTTCAAGGTCACTGCATGTGACCTTGACATTTGACCCAATGACTTCAAAATCATTAGAATTCATCTACTGGTCACCCCCATCCTCACTGTCAAGTTTGAGGGCAATGTCGAGTTATCATTCGGAAAAGCTTTTTGTGTTAAAGGTCACTGTGACCTTGACCTTTGGCCCGATGACCTCAAAATCAACAGAGGTCATCAACTGGTCACGTCCATCCTCTATGTCAAGTTTGAAGGCCATTTGTGTAGGCAATGTCGAGTTATCACTCGGACAAGCTTTTTGTGTTAAAGATCACTCTGACCTTGACCTTTGACCCGATGACCTCAAGTTCAACTACTGGTTAGGCCCAGCCTCCATGTAAAGTTTGAGGACCATAGTTTTAGGTATTGTTGAGTTATCACTCGGACAAGCTTTGGTCTACTGACGGACCGACGGACCAGTATACTGACCGACCGACATACCGACCAACCGACATACCGACCAACATGTGCAAAGCAATATACCCCTCTTCTTCGAAGGGGACATTATAAAGGATAGAGTATGTCATCATGCACTGCAATAGCTACTAGATATGTGCACTGCCTACATCAGAATAGTATACCATGAGAGTTACATGACAGTATGTTATTGCGGCTGGGTATGTACCATGCTTTATTGCAAGTGTATGACTGTTCAACGGGGTTTACATTTTAATTATTTAAACTAATAACACTATAATTTATTAGGTGTACGTTACCAAACTTAAAATGATTTCATATATGGTGAACTCGGAAGAACTAGTCTCAGAACTAAACGATCGATTAATGTTATCAAATATTGGCTAAAATTCATTCAGTCGAATTTAACAAAATATATACGGAGAATGTATGACGTGCATATGATGTGCATAGAGACTTACAATTAAACCATAACCATAACTCATCAGCAAAAAACATTCAAACTATTTTACGAGAATGAGGTTTCGGTGAAGCATGGATTTATCAATGGGTTGGTGATAACAGCATAATTCTTAATTGTTTAAAACAAAGACTAAATAACGTTTTTACTCGGAATTGGCATGCAAACACTAACGAATCGTCAATAGCAAAAAGTTCTGTATTATGCTCAAGTTTTCGATTACAAGTTCAACCATACCTTAATTACATTACATTTGATATGTTAATAATTGCTTTAACTAAATTGAGTCTTTCGGCACATAGATTAAAAATTGAAACGGGTAGATGGAGAAGTAAAACAAATCCAATAAATGATAGAAAATGTAAAAGTGTTTGTTTGAACACAATCGAAGATGAGTTTCATTTTATTTTAGAATGTCCATTATATCAAGAATTAAGAAAGAAATTCATAAACAAACATTACTGGAAGAGACCAAATATTTTGAAATGTATTGATCTCATGACAACTGAGAGTCCTAAATTAAATAAGAATGTGTCAATCATTTGAATCGCAAACTTTGTATTTTGAATAAATATATACCTACCACTTCACGCTTTGACAATACAAATTGAAAATTCCAATGTTTAAACTGTGCTTTGTATAATACTTCTATTTTCCATTTAGTGACAAATATATTTGCGTGTGTAAATTACAGTGGGTTCATAAGCTGGGTAAATTTTAAAATAATGTATATGTGAGATAATATTTTTAATGTTTGTATTACCTATGTTAATATGTACATTGTTTAATTCTGTATAACCATGGGCATACTGTCCACTGTACTTCTAAATCATTTGTAGCTCTTGAATAGCTCTATCAGATGGTGCAATAAAATCGTTATCGAATACTACCACTGCAGTGCTAGGGGCGATTGAAGTAAAAAACGACTATAAATAGATACCCTATTTTTGAATGGCTAGCATTTAGAAGCAAAGGCCTAAATCAAAAATCGTAACGGATACGTTTTTTTTTTTAAATATCTCGAAGTATCTATAACCGAAGTTTCAGCTCTCAACATTCAATACTGTAGGAGAAGATATAAAAATGGTTTGTGTTCTTAAAACTCGGGTTTCTTTGCTAGCTGCGTAGCAACGGCTATCTTTGAAAGACTACCATTTGGAAACAAAGGCCTAAATCAAAACTCGTAAGGGATACGTTTTTTCTAAATATCTCGAAGTATCCCTAACCGAAGTTTCCTTTCTCTACATTCAAAACTGTAGGAGAAGATAGAAAAATGGTTTTGGTTCTTAAAACCCTGTTTTTTTGCTAGCTGCATAGCAACGGATATCTTTGAAAGGATATCATTTGGAAATAAAGGCCTAAATCAAAAATCGTAATAGATACGGTTTTTTTCTAAATATATCGAAGTATCTATAACCGAAGTTTCAGCTCTGCACATTCAAAACTGTAGGAGAAGATAAAAAAAACAGTTTGGTGTCTTGAAACGCGTTTCTTTGCTATGTGCATACCAACGAAACTAAAACGCGCATCCCATGAACCCCTATGACACCTGTTCACCAAGTTTCATCGGAATCGGCCAGTCGGTTTGGGTTGTGGAGTGTCGCTTTACAAACATTTAGACAGAAAACGCGGTATTTTGCTAGTTGCATAGCAACGGTTGGGTCCTAAGCAACGAAACTTAAACGCGCACATTTGGCGCATGGTCACCACGTTTCATCGGAATCGGCCCTTCGGTTTGGAAAAGACGGTTTGAATCCTAACGAATCCCAATTATTCAAGTTGTTCAATGTTGTTTATACTCTAGACGTAATGTGATCTTGATGCATGTTGTAAACTGATGTACAAACTATTGACAAAATGTGACAGTTATTCTAATCAAATATGCTGTACAATATTGTACAAACTGTGGACATAATGTGGCAGTTATTATAATCAAATATGCTGTAAAACGGTGCACACCATCTAGACGTTGTGTGACAGTTATTCTTATTAAACACTGATGCATGCAGTACACCATTTGGACGTAGTGTGACGGTTATTCCTATCAAATACTGATACATGCAGTACACCATTTAGACGTAGTGTGACGGTTATTTTTTATCAAACACTGATACATGCAGTACACCATTTAGACGTTGTGTGACGGTTATTCTTATCAAACACTGATACATGCAGTACACCATTTAGACGTTGTGTGACGGTTATTCTTATCAAACACTGATACATGCAGTACACCATTTAGACGTAGTGTGACGGTTATTCTTATCAAACACTTAAATATGCTGTACACCATTTAGACGTAGTGTGACGGTTATTCTTATCAAACACTGATACATGCAGTACACCATTTAGACGTAGTGTGACGGTTATTCTTATCAAACACTGATACATGCTGTACACCATTTAGACGTAGTGTGACGGTTATTCTTATCAAACACTGATACATGCAGTACACCATTTAGACGTAGTGTGACAGTTATTCTTATCAAACACTGATACATGCAGTACACCATTTAGACGTAGTGTGACGGTTATTCTTATCAAACACTGATACATGCTGTACACCATTTAGACGTAGTGTGACGGTTATTCTTATCAAACACTGATACATGCAGTACACCATTTAGACGTAGTGAGACAGTTATTATTATCAAACACTGATACATGCAGTACACCATTTAGACGTAGTGTGACGGTTATGCTTATCAAACACTGATACATGCTGTACACCATTTAGACGTTGTGTGACAGTTAATCTTATCAAACACTGATACATGCAGTACACACTTGAGACGTAGTGAGACGGTTATTCTTATCAAACACTGATACATGCAGTACACCATTTAGACGTAGTGTGACTGTTATTCTTATCCAACACTGATACATGCTGTACACCATTTAGACGTAGTGTGACAGTTATTCTTATCATACACGGATACATGCAGTACACCATTTAGACGTTGTGTGACGGTTATTCTTATCATACACGGATACATGCAGTACACCATTTGGACGTAGTGTGACGGTTATTCTTATCAAACACTGATATATGCTGTACACCATTTAGACGTAGTGTAACGGTTATTCTTATCAAACACCGATACATGCAGTACACCATTTAGACGTAGTGTGACGGTTATTCTTATCAAACACTGATATATGCAGTACACCATTTAGACGTAGTGTGACGGTTATTCTTATAAAACACTGACATATGCTGTAGATCTACACCATTTAGACGTTGTGTGACGGAAAATTATTATCAAACACTGATACATGCAGTACACCATATGGACGTAGTGTGACAGTTAATCTTATCAAACACTGATACATGCTGTACACACTTGAGACGTAGTGAGACGGTTATTCTTATCAAACACTGATAACTGCTGTACCCACTTTAGACGTAGTGTGACATTTATTCTAACCAAATATGCTGTAAGATATTGAACAAACTTTGGACATAATGTGAAAGTTATTCAATCAAACATGTTGAAAATAATGTTCACTTTTTAGACGTAGTGTGACAATTAATTCTAATCAAATACGCTTTAAAATGCTGTACACATTTTAGACGTAATGTGACTGTTATTCTTATCAAACATTCTGTAAACTGTTTGATACACTATAGCCACAACGTTGCAGTTATTTTAATATCAAACATGCTGTGAAATGTTGTTCACAATATGGACATGATGTTGCAGTTATTCTAATCAAATATGCTGTGAAATGTTGTACACAATATGGACGTAATGTGAGCTTTATTCACACCATGTTCGTTTTTAAATGATTTACACTCTACGGACGAAACATGTTTCGGTATGAAAATATTACCATATGCCCCATGTCATGTCAAACCCGCCCTACGAAGTATTCTTTCTTTCTAACTGTGTCCCATGTCATGTCAAACCCGCCCTACGAAGTATTCTTTCTTTCTAGTTGTGCCCCATGTCATGTCAAACCCGCCCTATGAAGTATTCTTTCTTTCTAACTGTGTCCCATGTCATGTCAAACCCGCCCTACGAAGTATTCTCTCTTTCTAACTGTGTCCCATGTTATGTCAAACCCGCCCTACGAAGTATTCTTTCTTTCTAACTGTGCTCCATGTCATGTCAAACCCGCCCTACGAAGTATTCTTTCTTTCTAACTGTGTCCCATGTCATGTCAAACCCGCCCTACGAAGTATTCTTTCTTTCTAACTGTGTCCTATGTCATGTCAAACCCACCCTACGAAGTATTCTTTCTTTCTAACTGTGCTCCATGTCATGTCAAACCCGCCCTACGAAGTATTCTTTCTTTCTAACTGTGCTCCATGTCATGTCAAACCCGCCCTACGAAGTATTCTTTCTTTCTAACTGTGTCCCATGTCATGTCAAACCCGCCCTACGAAATAGTCTTTATTTCTAACTGTGCCCCATGTCATGTCAAACCCGCCCCACCAAGTATTCTTTCTTTCAAACTGTGTCCCATGTCATGTCAAACCCGTCCTACGAAATAGTCTTTATTTCTAACTGTGCCCCATGTCATGTCAAACCCGCCCCACCAAGTATTCTTTCTTTCTAACTGTGTCCCATTTCATGTCAAATAGCCCTATGAAGTATTCTTTCTTTCTAACTGTGTCCCATGTCATGTCAAACCCGCCCTACGAAGTATTCTTTCTTTCTAACTGTGCCCCATGTCATGTCAAACCCGCCCTATGAAGTATTCTTTCTTTCTAACTGTGCCCCATGTCATGTCAAACCCGCCCTACGAAGTATTCTTTCTTTCTAACTGTGCCCCATGTCATGTCAAACCCGCCCTACGAAGTATTCTGTCTTTCTAACTGTGTCCCATGTCATGTCAAACCCACCCTACGAAGTATTCTTTCTTTCTAACTGTGCCCCATGTCATGTCAAACCCGCCCTATGAAGTATTCTTTCTTTCTAACTGTGCCCTATGTCATGTCAAACCCGCCCTACGAAGTATTCTTTCTTTCTAACTGTGTCCCATTTCATGTCAAACCCGCCCTACGAAGTATTCTGTCCTTTCTAAATGTGCCCCATGTCATGTCAAACCCGCCCTATGAAGTATTCTTTCTTTCTATCTGTGCCCCATGTCATGTCAAACCCGCCCTATGAAGTATTCTTTCTTTCTAACTGTGTCCCATGTCATGTCAAACCCGCCCTACGAAGTATTCTTTCTTTCTAACTGTGTCCAATCTCGGATGTCTCTCCTTTCTCCGCTTATATTCTATGTCATCTCAAATTTAAGACTTTTGTTCGTAAAATAGTCAATATTATGAAAAGGCATATCAATTAGCATATCGTCTGTCTGATTTAAGTATTACTTGTCACTATCAACCTGTACTGACCTTTGAGCCGATATAAATAGTATTATGATTTACGCGTGTTGTCATCAAGCTTAAACGGTGTGCATTCTATCCCACCATTTGCTTCTGCATAAAACAATTAAGTTCTGATGAAAATACTTGCAAGTTCTTATAATATACACATTTTCATAAAGGTCCAAGTCAGTTAAATACTATCCTGTAATATATGAGTGTATTCAAAGTCAACAAGGATAAAGAGGTTTAATTATGCTTTAGATTTCTACATGTGAAGATCAGCCGATAGTTACCCAGTGTATGAATAAAGTTAACCATTACCCATGATATACGACACTCAACTATTCAAATGTATACACTTTACTTTACGTTAAACGATCTCCAGGTTTTATAAACAGAATTTATATAGACAGGGAACAATATCTGCCTAAAATACGACTTTATACCAAATAAAAACATCAGATATGCCAACCATTTACTGCATAATATACGACAAGACACCTCGCCCTCATTGAATGCATCTCTGTTTAAAGTATATCTGATGGATATCTGCGTTCATCAGGATACATCTCATGAGATATC
>JASEVX010000003.1:18411730-18462898 GCA_031761405.1 Serripes groenlandicus | reverse complement strand
TCAAAGAACGCCTCATTAGCTTCCTCGCCTTCTGTCTGCTAGTGCAGACGCTGAAACTGTCTTGACCTCATGAAAAGGTAGCCACCAATAAGACGGCGACAAGTATATAATCCATTGCCCACATCACACAGTATGATCCCCTGTGGTACAAGCAACTTCAGTGTCTTCCTTTTATCGGGTACGGGATTATGTTCCACGGACTCTTTCAACAACTTGCATTCAGGATAAGTGTAAACAGCGTCATTAAAGGAAGAAAAAATACATCGGGAAGTTGAAACGTTGGTTTATCCATACTTCCAGCATGCACTTACTATTTTCCCTTCCTATAGTTAATTTCCTCTGTTATTTCCCATGCCAAATGTTGATTCAGAAACATTTTGGGGAAAATAATAGGTAATACTAATTACATTTTTTTTCTTTCAAAAGTATTTTGTGTAAGTATGAGTTTTACTGACTTAAGTGGTTTACTTGTCTTAATTTTGTTCTGATCTAAGTAAAAGTAGTTGAAGTAATATCAGGAGTGTTAGTTATAACAATAGTAGTACAATTTGTTAAGTATTAATAGTAACCGTGGCGTTATTACATGAAGGCCTTGTAAGTACGATCATACAAGTGCGATATTTCAGCCGGACATTACACCGCAGGTGCCCTGTTTTACGAGCTAGATAAGGTTGAGAATTAGAAAATCTTGACGATGCCTGGAGCAAGGAAAGAAAAGCTAGCGTTACATCGTATTCCTTAGTTTACGTACATATGTTCTTACTTCGCTACTAGCTACACAAGAATATTCTACACAGGAGCTATATTATCTAGGTCTTAAAACACACATCTGGTCTTGAGAGCAGCACGCATTGGTCAAACATGATGGATCCCCTTCCGTCCCCTCTTTTCTTAAACCACCTTCAATATTATTTGATGTTATAGTAAATCGTCTACTTTCTTTTCATTGATGCAGGCGTCTTTTGTTGTACACATAAAAATAAAAGTCCAAGTAAGTCCTTGTGCCCTCAAATTTACAAACGCTTTACTTTTCACTCGTGGTGCGACCGAAAAAACATGGGAAAAAATCAAGAAATAGTCACGAAAGTTCGGGCATTTTTTTCCTATATTTTTAAACAGTTTAAACATATCCGTGGTGTTCTTCAAGACACACGAACAAGATCGTACGAAGAGTCCGAGAAGGACACATCGGAAGATGCAGTCATCACTTTGCGTTAATCACATTTTTCTGAGTTTCGTGAGACGGGGAATGGTTAAATTGAGATCCAAGCCAAACGTAAGATTGTAAAACAATGCTTTGACCACCTTGGTATAAAAGTTACGTAAAGATCTGTAGAGTGTGTAGGGTGTCTCGGGAGCCTTATATAAAAAATGCAAAATATATGCAAAATCTGATCCGAGTGACCTAGTAATTTACCCCACATTACCTTTTTTTTAACATGAACAACATTCGATGGAAATTCATGTGCATCTAAAATGTTCACAAGTGTTCTTTCTTGACTCCACGTGAGGCATTTTGAAGCTTGACCGTAATTTGATGGAGATAAATGTTTACATTTCATGGAGATTTGATATCAAATGTGGACATGTCGAGTGTTACAATGAAACTCTGTTCATATACAATATATATTAAAGGGGACATAACTATGGTGTTTCTGAGGCAATCTCAGTGACACTAGCTACATCGCATTTTCCTGTGGTGGTTAACATTCCGTATCATGTTCATCGAATCCATCTAAACATGCCTTCGATATGGTTTCGAACCAACGGACGGACGTACGGACGACACCAAAACAATATTCCATCCGCATATGGAGGTAGCGGGTAAAAGTAAAGGCAAAGTCAAGCAAACATGATAACTAAGTTCAAGGACTTTTGTATATGTGGTGCACTAACCTACATGCTGTAAAGATAGTGCCAATTCAGCGTAAATTGAAAATGAATGAGTCTCGGAGTAAGTCAATGTTCATGACCGCTATATCTAGGTAATGTGGGGGTAGACCTCTATATATAGATAGTGTGGGGAATGACATATATTTCTAGATAGTATAAGAAAAGACCTCTATGTCTAGATAGTGTGGGGAAAGACCTTTATATCTACATAATGTCGGGCGGGGTGAATGGGCGTTATATTAATATAGTTGTTGGAGGGGGAGATTTCTATATCTAGAAAGTGTATCGGGGGAGGGGGTAATATCTTTATATCTAGAAAGTGTGCGGGAAGATCTCTATATCTAGATATTGTATACAAGATCTTTAAATCTAGATATTATGGGCCAAGGGAATGGACTCGATATCTAGATAGTGTTGGGAATACCTCTTTATCTAGTGTGGGGGAAATACCTATGTATCTAGATAGTGTGTGAACATACATCTTTAACTAAATAATGTGGGGAGTAAATCTTTATATAGGCAGTGTGAGGAATACTTATATATCTATATATTCGAGTTGGGCCGACAGAGTGGCTCACACACTCGATTTGGCGTGCCTATTATTCGAGATATGTGGATTCGGCTTCCAATTGATGCATGCAAGAAAAGAGCGTCCCAAACTGATTTCATGTTGCATAACGTCCCGATTCGCCGACTTGCGGCAGCCGGCTGCTATGCCCAGCCGGAGTTGCACCGGTCCTGTTCGGGTTAGAGAGTTCAACTCGCAACCAGAAACCAGACATGTGTCAGGTGGAAGTCCCAAACACTGTCTCCGAGTCGCCATTAGTGGCGTCAAATCGGATTTATGGCAGCCGGTTGCCATGTCAAGCTAAATTAGGGACTTTGGGCAATTCATTATTTACAACCTCGGCTGTCTACGGCTCGAGTTACATACTTTAGCCAGCTGTAAGGCACGTGTCGAGGGTAGGCGCCAAACACTGGCTTCGAGTCGCACTCGGTGGCGTCAAGCCGGATGAAAAATACAGCCGGATTCGGGTGGTAGACTTGCCAAAAATCCCAACTTCAGCTAGACATTGCAGCCGGCTGCCATAAATCAGGCTGGTGCAACTTGGAGCCAGTGCTAGGTACTTCCATTTGACACATATCAGATCGCAAGTTAATTTCTCTAACTCGAACAGGACGGGTTCAAAATTTGGACTGTTTCGAGAAATCCCAGACATGTGTCAGGTGGATGTACCTAACAGTGGCGCCGAGTCATACTAGGTAGCGTCCAGACGGATTAAGGCAGCCGACTGCAAAGTTCAGCTGAAGTTGGGATTCGGCTGTAGTATTACTCAATTTACAGACTTTTGACAACTGTCAGGGACGTTTAAATAGCAGACTTCAAACCCTGGCTTCGAGTCATACTTGGTTGCGTTCAGCCGGATGTATGGTATCCGGCTGCCATGTCCAGCAGCAATCGGGATTTTGGGCAAGTTTGAAGCCCTACTCCGAATGTGTATTGCTCGAGTTACATAATTTGGCCGCCTGTCCGGCAAGTGTCAAGTGAGGGCACCACCCACTGGTCTCAAGTCGCACTTCGTGGCATCAAGCCGGATTTGTGGCAGCTGGCTGAAAAACCAAGACAAAGTTGGGCCGACAAAACGGTTCACACCCTCCATTAGGCGTGCCTATTTTTCTAGATGATTGGATTTGGCGGCCCATAAATGCATGCCAGGTGCACGCGCCCCAAACTGACTTATGGTTGCATTAGCTCCCGATTCAACCACTTGAGGCAGCCGGCTGCTAAGCCCAACAATAGATGGTGTCCACCCGGGTCATCACAGCTGGCTGCAATGTCTAGCAATGTCTAGCTGAACTTTGTATTTTGGACAATTATACAGCCCAACACCGGCTGTATTTTGCTCGTGTTTCACACTTTAGCAAGCCGCCGACATGTGTTGGGGGAACACGCGAAACACTAGCTTCGAGGCGTACTAGATGGCGTCCAGCCGGATTTATGGCAGCCGGCCGCAAAACCAGACCAGAGTTTGACCGACAGAGAGGCTCACACCCTCAATTATGCGTGCGAGATATATTGATTTAGCGGCCCATTGATACATGCCAGGTGCAAGCGCCCAACACAAACATCGTGTTTCATTAGAACCCGATTCGCCAACTAGTGGCTGCCGGCTGCTATGTTCAGCGGGAGTTGGGATTTCCCGATAAAAACTGTCAACCAAACAAGTGTCATGTGAAATTGCCCAACTCTGGCTCCGAGTGTCATCAGATGACGTATAGCCGGATTTATGGCAGCCGGTCGCCATAACCAGCTGCAGATGGAAACTTTGGCAAGTCTACAACCGAAAGTCCCGAATTTGCAACCGTCCTGTTTGAGTTAGAGACTTTAACTGGCAATCTGACATGTGTCAAGTGAAAATGCCTAAGTCTCCAAGTTGCAATAGGGCAGCCGGCTGCCATGTCCATCTCACGTTAGGATTTTGGAAAAGTCTGCAGCCCAATTCCGGCTGCATTTTGCTCTAGTTTCAGACTTTAACCGGCTGGCTGGCACGTGTCAGGGGAAGGCAGCAAATACTGGCTTTGAGTCGCACTAGGTTACGTCCAGCCGGATTTAAGGTAGCCAGAGTTGGGCCGACAGAGTGGCTCCCATCCTCGATTTGGGATGGATGGATCGGTTGGCCAATCGATGCATGCCAGGTGCAAGCGCACCAAACTGACTTGTCCGAATAAGGTCCGAATTCGCCGACTTGCGGCAGCCGGCTAATATGTAGCTGGAGTTGTCGGAACTTCCGCTGTTAAAGCTGATTGATACTGGTTAGTATTTTCTGAATTTGCATCCGACCTGTTTGAGTTAAAGTGTTTAACATGCGTTACGCCGACATAATTGCTCGCGTCCAGTTCGCTTATGCATTCGTGCAAGGCCTTTTAGCATAAAAATCCAGCAAATATTAAAATCTACAGACAATGTATTTGTACATAATGCATGTGGTTTAAGCTTGTCCGAATCGACTGTCAGACTGGCCAGAATAGTCGAAGCGATGTCTTTTTCGGTGTAATCGAAACTCCGGCTGTCCCGCTGTTCCGGTTACTCCGGCTTACTTCACGCACATTCTACATGTGCAACAAATCAATATAAATACTGGTAATAGTTATATTCCTACAAACAAGTTTAGGAGTCTCTGTGTCGATTGGTCAGTCGGGAAGTTGGTCGGTTGGTTGGTACATCAATCAGAAGGTCTACTTATTCGCCGTGCTGTTTCTTAGCAACTTCTGGTTGGAATTCAATGAGAAAGTGGAGATATGCAGTGCCTGGTGGTATTCGAGTTATGTCTAGTATGCAAGTACATAGTGATATATACCAACATTCATGTCCGCACTAATTCTCAGCAATCTCTTGGTGTAATTCAATGAAACTATATACGGCGCTTTTATACCTGAAGGAGATGTGCAGTGCCTGATGGCTTTTCAGTTGGATTAGTACACATAGTGTAATATACGAACATTCGTGTCCGTGCAAATTCTCAGCAATCACTAGGTAGAATACAATATAATTGTATATGAAGCTTCCATACCAATAGGATATGTGAAGTTCATGATGGCAATTAACATCTATTGCTCCCTTGAGTATGACACATAGTGTTATATATCAACATTGTTGTCCGCGCTGTTTCTCAGCAATCACTGGGTGGTAGTGACTGTACTTTTATAGGAAGCACCTATACCACATGTTGATGTGCGGTGCCTGATGGCTTTTCAGTTCGATGATCTATACAGAGTCATGCACCCTTGTTTATTATACATAGTGTAATATACAAGCACTCGTGTCCGCGCTGTTTCTTAGCAACCATTGAGTGGAATTAAATGTATTATTTTCATAGGTAGCTTTTATACCTATAGAAGATGTGCAGTGCCTTATTTCATTCCAATGGGATGATTTACAGAGTTTTGAACCCTTGTTTATTATACAAAGTGTTATATACCAACACTCGTGTCCGCGCTGTTTCTTAGCAATCACTGAGTGGAATCATATGAATTATTTTCATAGGAAACTTTTATATCAATAGAAGCTGTGCAGTGTCATATGGCATTCCAGTTGGATGATTTTGGAGTTTTGACCCCTTGATTATTACACAAAGTGTTTTGTACCAACATTTATTTCCGCACTATTTTGAAGCAATCTCTGTTCGGAATTCAATGAAATGTTATGCGAAGCTTCTAAACAAAGAGGTGATGTGCAGTGCCTGGTGGCTTTTTATTTGGATGTTTTTTTAAAGAGGTACGGTCCCCTTGATTATTACACATAGTGTTATATACCAACAGTCGTTTTCCACTATTTCTAAGCAATCATTGGATGTAATTCAATGAAATTTAAGCTTCTATAGCAATTGCACTTTCCCCCCTAAAATTACTTCAATAGTGTGAGAAGTAAATGGTCTGGACACATGCAGTGATTTTTGTTTGTTAATTTTACTACCAAATAAAGGCTGGTTCCCCTAGCACAAAAGTGTCTATTAACCTCCCCAAATTTCGTATTTTTTCTCAACCCTCTCCTGTGACAAAGCACAGTGTGGGGGTGTTTTCATCAAATTCAGTGATAGCTCTAGTTCGATTAGTGATATTTTTCAACATTGTAATTTGTAACTGAAAGATTTCAAATCCGTCTGCTGTTGTGTGCTTGAAAGGGGGTTAACAGTAGTTTCACCTCCAACTATGTGTTAAAGATCTGTTTGTTGGAAACAAATGAAGAAAGGGGAATGAGATTATTTATGATTAGAACATTATCTACAAAAGGCAAATGGTATGTAAAATATGTTATAACATATGTATTCGATTTTTGAACTTTGAGTAAATGCCAATCATTAATTACGTATTAGTGACTGGCATTGGAAGTGTTCGAGAAAGCACGTATGAAGCAGACAGTCAAATAAATCAATGTTTGAACAGAATGAATATCAAGAAATAGATTAAAAAGAGTAAAATAAACTTCTAATTTCAAAAGACATCTCCTGCTTAACCACTGCACCAATTGCAACAATACTTCATATGAATGTTCCTTTGGTAGTTCTATTTCAGAATTGATCACTATTTTAATTCAAAGAAGAACTTTGGCTGCAAAATGCCTGATTCAAAGATTATTTGGTAGAAATATTTCTTAAATGACCCACTTCAAATATTGTTCAAGTCATTTTTATTGGTTGAAAAACATGGCACCATGCGGTATCAGAAAAGGTGCAAACTGACAAAACTTTGAAAGTGTTCAGGTACTCTTTACTTAATTTGTTTAAGCCATATTGACTGGTTGAAAACAGATTGGTACCAGAACAGGTTTAAAATGATATTTAAGATTCAGTTATATCTCTTCAATTACTATTGGACCAATATCATCCATTTCTTTAGCGGTCTTCTTACAAAATTGTTCAACGACTTAAAGATTATACATAGAACTGTGGTTGCTGCGACATCAGGCATCACCCATCGTCTATATTCTTTGATGTTATAGTATATCGTCTACTTTCTTTTCATTGATGCAGGCGTTTTTTTTTTTTTTTTTTTTTTTGTACACATAGAAATAAAATTCCAAGTAAGTAAGCGTGGCCTCAAGTTTACAACCGCTTTACTTTTCACTCTTGGGGCGACCGAAAAAACATGGAAAATCGAAAATCACGAACGTTCGGTTTAAAATGAGATTTAAGATTCAGTTATATCTCTTCAATTATTATTGGACCAATATCATCCATTTCTTTGGCGGTCTTCTTACAAAATTGTTCAACGACGAAATTATACATAGAACTTTGGTTGCTGCGACATTAGACTTGTACACAATAGAAAATATGGAAGGTGCACGGAACCATAGGTTGGAGCATAGGTTCGTCGGTGATCAACGTGTGAAGAATTTGAGGGAATGGGCTGCATATTATTGCATGCCAGGTGCAAGCGCCCCAAACTGATTTCGTGTTGCATTAGGTCCCGAATCGCAAACTTGCGGCAGCTATGCCCAGCCGGATTTGGGATTTTCAGTAATAACTTTGCACCCGTCCTGTTTGAGTTAGAGACTTTAACAGACAACCTGACATGTGTCAGGCTGAAGTGCCCAACTCTGGCTCCTAGTTGCACACGGTCGCGTCCAGCCGGATTTATGGCAGCCGGCTGCAATGTTCAGCTGAAGTTGTGATTTTGGGCCTGTCTACAACCCAACTCCGGCTGCATATTGCTCGAGTTACAAGCTTTAGACAACTGCTCGACACGTGTCAGGGGAAGGCGCCAACCACTGGCTTCGAGTCACACTAGGTGTCGTCCAGCCTGATTATGGCAACAGGCAAAGCCCAGCCCAGAGTTGGTCCCTCAGAGTTGCTCATACCCTTGATTCGGCGTATCTTTTGGTCGGGATAGATGGATTGGGTGGACCATTAATTCATGCCAGGTGCAAGCTCCCCAAAACAATTTCGTGTTTCATTAGGTCACTAGGTCCCAATTCGCCGACTTGTGTCAGCTGGCTGATTTGCCCAGCCGGAGTTAGGATATCCCGACTGATCGAGTTAGAGAAGTTAACTGTCAACCTGTAATTTCAAGGTGGAACTGCCCAACTCTGGTTTCAAGTCGCACTAGGTGGCGTCAAGCTACATTTATGGCAGCCGGATGCCATGTCCAGCTGAAGTTGGAATTTTGGGCAACTCTATAGCCCAACTCCGGCTGTATATTCCTTGACTTACATGCTAGTTGGCATCTAGCCTGTTTATGGCAGCCGAAGTTTATGCATGCCTTTTGATCGAGATATACGGACAGGGCGGCCCATTGATGCATGTCAGGTGCAAGCGCCACAAACAGACTTCGTGTTGCATTTGTCCCACACTGGCTTGCGTTAGCCCGCTGCTATGCCCAGTTGGAGTTGGGATTTCCCGACAAAACCCCAACTTTGCACCCGTCCTGTGAAGAGAGCTTAGTAATGCCAGTAGGCTATCACAACAGAAGGCTTCAGGTCTGAACGAATGATCTGACTTTTGACATTATTTGCTATTCATTTACCTTTGCGTTACTACGTTAAAAGGGTAGCAGGGTGCTATACTGTATATCGTTTACTAAATAATTCTGCGATAAATGAGTGGCATATTTTTATATGGGTTCTTACTGTATTTGCGTACAGTAAAGACTCGGGCGAGCCCGTATATCAGAGTCGTCACCATCAGCATATATAAATAGTTGAATACGTAACTGTACCTTCTGACATGTGTATCCCCACTACTGTTATGACAGGATAACTGTGTACGATCTCTATAGGGGTCGGTATTGAGGTCCCAATTCGCTAGACGTGGTGTATGATCGCTAAAGAGATCGGCCTTAAATCGCTAGACGTGGTGTATGATTTCTAAAGGGATCTGCATTAAATCGCTAGACGTCTCGGACGTGGTGTATGATCTCTAAGAGATCGGCCTTATATCGCTAGACGTCGTGTATGATCTCTAAAGGGATCGGCCTTAAATCGCTAGACGTGGTGTATGACCTCTGAAGAGATCTGCCTTAAATTGCAGAAAATGATCAATGCAAATGGGCATACATCTAGCAGGGCTCATTTGAATTGATCGGATGCTTTTATTTTACGCGCTATAGAAATACTAGAAAAGATCCGATAGAAAGGGGCATACATCTAGCAGGGTTCATTTGAATTGATCGGATGCGTTTATTTTACGTGCTATAGAAATACTAGAAAAGGTCCGATAGAAAGGGGCATACATCTAGCAGGGTTCATTTGAATTGATCGGATGCGTTTATTTGACGTGATATAGAAATACTAGAAAATGTCCGATAGAAAGGGGCATACATCTAGCAGGGTTCATTTAAATTGATCGGATGCGTTTATTTGACGTGATATAGATATACTAGAAAAGGTCCGAGACAAAGGGGCATACATCTAGCAGGGCTCTTTGGAATTGATCAAGTGCGTGTATTAAACGCGCTATAGAAATACTAGAAAAGGTCCGAGACAAAGGGGCATACATCTAACATGGCTCATTTGAATTGATCTGATGCGTTTATTTGACGTGCTATAGAAATACTAGAAAAGGTCCGATGCAAAGGGGCATGAATCTAGCAGGGCTCATTTGAATTGATCGGATGCGTTTATTTGACGTGCTATAGAAATACTAGAAAAGGTCCGATAGCAAGGGGCATACATCTAGCAGGGTTCATTTGAATTGATCGGATGCGTTTATTTGACGTGCTATAGAAATACTAGAAAATGTCCTATACAAAGGGGCATACATCTAGCAGGGCTCATTTGAATTGATCGGATGCGTTTATTTGACGTGCTATAGAAATACTAGAAAAGGTCCGATACAAAGGGGCATACATTTAGCAGGGCTCATTTGAATTTATTCGGATGCGTTTATTTTATGTGCTATAGAAATACTAGAATAGGTCCGGTACAAAGGGGCATACATCTAGCAGGGCTCATTCGAATTCATCAAGTGCGTGTATTAAACGCGATATAGAAATACTAGAAAAGGTCCGAGACAAAGGGGCAAACATCTAACAGGGCTCATTTGAATTTGTTCGGATGCGTTTATTTGACGGGCTATAGAAATACTAGAAAAGGTCCGATACAAAGGGGCATACATCTAGCAGGGTCTTTTGAATTGATCGGATGCGTTTATTATATGTGCTATAGAAATACTAGAAAAGGTCCGGTAAAAAGGGGCATGAATCTAGCAGGGCTCATTTGAATTGATCTGATGCGTTTATTTGACGTGCTATAGAAATACTAGAAAAGGTCCGATGCAAAGGACAATACATCTAGCAGGGTTCATTTGAATTGATCGGATGCGTTTATTTGAGAAGCTAAAGAAATACTAAAAAATTACCGATACAAAGGGGCATACATCTAGCAGGGCTCATATGAATTGATCAAGTGAGTGTATTAAACGCGCATACATCTAGCTGGGCTCATTTGACGTGCTATAGAAATACTAGAAAAGGTCCGATACAAAGGGGCATACATCTAGCAATGCTCATTTGAATGGATCGGATGCGTTTATTTGACGTGCTATAGAAATACTAGAAAAGGTCCGATACAAAGGGGCATACATCTAGCAGGGCTCATTTGAATGGATCGGATGCGTTTATTTGACGTGCTATAGAAATACTAGAAAAGGTCCGATAGAAAGGGGCATACATCTAGCAGGGCTCATTGGAATTGATCAAGTGCGTGTATTAAAAACACGCTATAGAAATACTAGAAAAGGTCCGATACAAAGGGGCATACATCTGGCAGGGCTCATTTGAATTGATCGGATGCGTTTATTTGACGTGCTAGAGAAATACTAGAAAAGGTCCGATGCAAAGGAGAATAACTGTGGCACTTTCGGCTTGCTATGATACTGGCTATAGTGTATATAAATGTTAGAAAGGCTCTAATGATACCTGCATAACCGCGGCAGGCATCATTTAAGTTGATAAGATATTGCGTACATTGAAATATAGAAATACTAGAAGAAAAAGGGATCAAATACAATGTGCCATAACTCTGACAGGACTCATGGGAAAAGTGCATAGATATGTCCTGATTGTTTGAAAAACCACTTTCAATCTTATTAAAACTTATGTGTGCAATGTCATTTAATTGAATCAACATGTTTGATATGTGTATGCAATAACACCGGGAGATTTTGTTATATATATACGTTTTCTGACACCTCTGCAGCAGACGACTTTTGCAAACTTTCTGACATGAAGGAGAAATTGCTCAAACCAGGTAGTTTCTCCTTTTGCCTCTATATTTTTTCAGTAACTTTACCTACATTTATATAGATTGTCTGTGTTTTCGCATAGATAATTTCTTAGCTAGCCGTCTGCTGTATAGTTGTCGTATGTGGGAAAGGTTTAACATCATTCCAATGCATTTGTTCTATTAGATCATTCATATGTCACATTTTTTAAAAAAAAATATAATATCATATCGCATGTGGTCTTAAGTATGAACAGTGGGGTATGAACAGCAAAAACATAAACAAATAGTTAAAAGCACGTGACGGACTTAAGAAAAGCATTGTGTTAAATTTGTCAATGTGTGTCTTTTGTTTTCAGATAGACTCCGTGGGTAATCTGGCAATTTAATCTGGTTCGACGGGAGATCGAAACAAAAACTCTCCGATAGCCATGCTATTTGTTTTATGTTGATCTGAATGAAGTGGTTCATCTTTTATATTAAACTGGGCCTAATAGTTATATTCAATAAACGTCTATTGTTTAAAGATTATGCTTAACCCACGATTTTAAGTTGGAACTGATCCAATGTTTATCCTTGAATACACACCTCACATACCGCTTAATGTATATAAATGTATCGCTTATAACCTAGTCGTAACGCTTATTTCTTGTATTGTGGTTCTAAGCCGTTTTCAACATTATTCCAGTTATATCACGGCATCAGTTCACTTAATCATGAGCCTTGGGTAAACAAACCAGTACAAGGCTAAGAAATGTGCCTTGCCCAAGGGAACTCCACTATAACCCTTGTGTCCGCAACTTGGGATCGAACCCGGGTCGCCCGGTTCCAAATCCCCGAAGTTAACCACTTTGCCACGGCAGTTCCATAGTTGTAACTAAGTCAGTCTTCTACGATCCAAACGGTATATATGAAATAAGTCGAGTGCTTGGTTTGGATTAATTGTATTCGACTCAGGGCTGCTGACTGGCCGGAGTCAAGAGATCTGGACCAATAGTACTGGTAAATTACCCAGTAAACGCCGTTATATAACTGAACAATTGTTTAAAGCGGCGTAGAACACAAAACGGTGTATATGTAGCCAGTCGTTTTGTTTTATTTGAACTTATTTTTTTATGACTTTGATAAATGTTTTCATTATTAGTTTATTACGAAATCGTATCTTGGCCTGTCTGCTCAATCTAGACGGTATATATGTAAGCGTTTTGGGTTGAGTTAATTGTATTCGACTTTGTGAAATGTATTTCTTATAACGTAGTCGTAACTTAGCCTGTCTGCTCAATCAACACGGTATATATGTAACACATTCAGTGTTTTGGTTTGGGTTAATTGTATCTTAGTCTGCCCTCTCAATCAAGACGATATATATGTAAAACGTTGAGTGTTTTGACTTTGATTAATTATATTAATGTATTCCTTAGTAGTCGTAACTTAACCTGTCTGCTACGATCTCGACGGTACACGTAACTCGCCAAGTGTTGTGGTTTGGGTTAATGGTATTTGACTTTGATAAATGTATTCCTAATTACCTAGTCGTAACTTAGCCTGTCTGCTACGATCAATATGGTATATATGTAACACGTTGAGTGCTTATATGAAACAAGTCGAGTGTTTTTATTTGCGTTGTTTGTATTCGACTTTAATGTATCCCTCAAAACATAATAGTAACTTAGTCTGTCTGATACGATCTCGACGGTATATATAATACATTTGGCACAAAACTTCCTTGAGTGACATTCTATCAAGATTGTTGAAATTATTCCAAACGGTTGAAAAACATGGCCGCCAGGGAGCGGGGCAAGTTATGGAATGTCATACGAATATTATAAAATGTGTAAGTTTAAAACATAATTATATCTTTGTAAAAAAATCCTTATGCAACAGGAGTGTGGTCGTGTGGACATGCTACTTGTAGTTTATATTATAAGCGTCTAATATATGAGCCCCATAATCACAGGCAATATCTGGCATTCTAATTTTAGGTTAGTCACATACTTCTTACAGGATGAATACCTGGGTGGATTGCGTGTAGGTTATCTGTCTTTTGTACATACTAAGTCTGGTGAGACTCCTTAACCCATCCCAACAGGCAGATTTATTTCGAATATCTGTAGCAGGCATGCTTTGAAAACATTGAAACAAATAGAGTCTTATTAGCAATTTCTCTTTTGAAACAAAGTGTTCAACTTTATGCTCAAATTACAAGAGATTTATCACATGGTAGTGTTAAAATCATATTACTTAAATATCACAATACTAGTTTGGTTTTCAGTCTTACGCTCAATCCTTTCTTACAATGCGGAAATGTAACAATGATAATGACGTCACGTCAGCAGTAAGTCACTATTGCGCCAAAACCGGCAAATTCCATGTACATTTTTTCAAAATACGCCTCATTATGTGATGAATAGAATATCTCATTCGTAAGTATTTATTATCACTTTTAATAAACGCGTTAATTAAGCTGAATATGACGCTCGCCAAAGCTCGTGGCATATCATCTTAGTAAACTCGTTTATTAAAAGTTATAATAAATAAACACTCATGAAATATCCTCTATTTATCATATGTTTGCCTACTGCCTTCAACGCCATGATATGATTGAAACATTGTTGAAAGCGGCGTAAAACAGCAAACAAAAAAATCAAAGTCGTAGAGTGAAGATGTGTACATTCCCTATTATCCCTTTTAATGTGCTAAGATTAATATTACTGGACTCTTTCCCCCCACCGCCCCCCGCCCCCCCCCCCCCCCCCCCCCCCGTCCAATGTTTTAGTGTGTTAATAACTCTGTCCCCTGCTATAAACATCACTTAAAACAAGAAAGGGAACACGGTATGCCAGGATCAGTCTGCTAATGTATGTAGTATCATCATGACCCACGGTGCTCACAACGCTTCTAAACAAACCTTGATAATGTAGCACAACATGATACCAACTTAACATTAAGAGTGACTTTTCAGCAGCATTATGTCATTAGGAGAGGGTTTTTTATCATTGTATATGTTTGTTTTTTTGTTTTGTTCTTTTGTCTCTCTTCTCTATCTCACTTTTTTTTCCTCTCCATATGATTCCTGTATACAGCCTGGTATTCACTTTATATGTAAGCATGTATAATAATTACCTCATATCACATTTAACATGTGCTGAGTGTATGTATTAAACTTTGAAACTTTGAAACTTTGTTACATGGGGGACGGGTAATCCCTATTAGAGTAACATTTGAAAAACAGACTAGCTGAGGTACGACTTCGTTATAAGGGATACATTTGACAAAATCGAATACAATTAACACACATGAAATTTCCCCTTTTCTGAATCCGCAGAACCACCAAAGTTCTACATGAAATTAAATTCTTCGAAAAACGTTGAAATGGGTCCACCTAGTATTTATGATTTTTTTTCATTGGTTTAAGGAAGAGAAGTTGTTTGTAGAAAACTGTGCATGGACAGAAAACGACAGACGACCGACGTTGAGTGACCACAAAAGCTTACCCCGCATTTCGTGCTCAGGTGAGCTAAAATAAACATTAACTTACGAAAAAGGCTGCTACTGTTTAAATATCTTTATTACGGCATAAATCCTAAAGACAACATTTCCTTTACAAACAATACTTTGTTCCAATATAAACATATAACAAATGGGAGATAACTCTTACTTTACTCAATTTAAATTATATTTTTTACAATAGTTGTCTCCCATTAATAACTCTACATTCGAGGGAGACACATTGCTTTAAATAACAGAGACGTATTTTGCAAAATAATTGTTGTCTTTATTTCATAATACATAATTGGAATACTATCAACGTTTCAGCCTTGCTAGGTGAAAGCTTTTAATAATGACGAGAAACCTTGTTTAGGTAAAAAAAATCAGAGTTCAGTCGGTAGCGGTCAATCCAGGGGTTGTGAGTTCGAATCCCGGCTCGGCCAACTTTCTTTTCGACGATTGACAAAAGTCAATGCGACATGCGTCATTCGTCTTCCACCAATGGGCTAAGTCTATGTGGAAAAGCAGCCAGTCGCTTGGGAAGATTGTTGTGTGGAGTACTCGTGTGAGAAAATCAGGAAATGCATGAGTAGGTGAACTGGCCGCCGTGATATAATTGAGAAATTGTTAAAAATGGCGTTAAACCCCAATACAGGAATGGAGCGATTCAAGGCAATACTATCCTTATAAAGTGACCAAAGCCTGGGTTAGGTCAACTGGTGAGAATCTAATTTGAATAAGTATAGATCGTTTTGAAATAGTTTATCGCTTTGAAAGGATAAAGAAACTTTAATCAACAAATTACGAAAGGTTCATTCTATTTTGTTCGATAATTCATAATTAATTGAAGCACATTTGACGGCTCATCCCAATATCGCAAAGTGAATTCGACTTTCTCGTCTGTATCTCGTATGCCCCTTTCGCCCAAATGTCACAACCCTAAACTTATCTTGCCTGAGTGCATGTATCCTTCTCATTGCGATATTGTTCCACTCTTCCAGAAATGCAGTCCTTAGTAGAGGAGATAATCCAACTCCCCCTTATCCTCCTGTCAAGTTCGTTCCACAAATGTTCGATTGGGAACACACTTGAATTATCCGGCGGTCAGTCGAGTGGGTTAATGTTATGGTTTGCGAGAAATACTTGACAAATGCTGGAAGATTAGGTGAAGCTGTTGCTAAAATAGAATGTCATCCCTCTATCTTACGGCGGTTAAATAATGGCTACCACAATCACATGTTTTAAACGGTCAACATATATCTTCTGTCGTCATGTCACATGGTTTGCCATTCGTATACACAGATGTTGTTTTCCGGGTTATTAATACTTTTTTAATGGCCAAGTTGCACTTTTTTGTTAGATTAGTGTATCAAATATTTAAGCATACTGGCAACTATAGTTATTTTACCTTTGAAATATTGTATTATCGCATTTAAAATGCTTAGGGGAGCGAATCATCAGTAGTCGAGTTTATTTGTTTTTGTTTGAAATCCAAATTCTTAGGAAAGCATTTCATCGATAGTCAAGGATAAATACATGTCTTAAAACCCAATATTGTAGGTAATCGGTATTTGACTAATGTTGAAGTTGTACAAACAAATGATTTCATTATATAATGACGTTGCATATGGAATAGACCCCAAAACCAGGGATTTATCTACGTCCCTACCTATTTCACATATTTCACACTATGAGGCGATCAAACATAAGCCTTTTGAGAAACTTACAGAAATAAGATCCATTTGATATGAGTCTTTTGTCTTGAAATGCATTATATACTTAAATAGTCAAAGGGGGGTAATTAAACAAGATTTATAAACATGAATAAAATGTTTATTAAAGTAAATTGCAAATTCAAAATAGTGCAGTAAAAGGAACAAATGCTTATATTGAGCAATTTTTCACGTTTTAATAATGCTTCCTGCTGCAGTATCATCAACATGTTGTCATTATGATGAACATTTCTCTCTTTTAAATTTACTCTTTTGTGTTCATGGTCGGATACACAGCAAGTGCATATTGTTAAACTTTTTTAATGGCCAAGTTGCACTTTTTTGTTAGATTAGTGTATCAAATATTTAAGCATACTGGCAACTATAGTTATTTTACCTTTGAAATATTGTATTATCGCATTTAAAATGCTTAGGGGAGCGAATCATCAGTAGTCGAGTTTATTTGTTTTTGTTTGAAATCCAAATTCTTAGGGAAGCATTTCATCGATAGTCAAGGATAAATACATGTCTTAAAACCCAATATTGTAGGTAATCGGTATTTGACTAATGTTGAAGTTGTACAAACAAATGATTTCATTATATAATGACGTTGCATATGGAATAGACCCCAAAACCAGGGATTTATCTACGTCCCTACCTATTTCACATATTTCACACTATGAGGCGATCAAACATAAGCCTTTTGAGAAACTTACAGAAATAAGATCCATTTGATATGAGTCTTTTGTCTTGAAATGCATTATATACTTAAATAGTCAAAGGGGGGTAATTAAACAAGATTTATAAACATGAATAAAATGTTTATTAAAGTAAATTGCAAATTCAAAATAGTGCAGTAAAAGGAACAAATGCTTATATTGAGCAATTTTTCACGTTTTAATAATGCTTCCTGCTGCAGTATCATCAACATGTTGTCATTATGATGAACATTTCTCTCTTTTAAATTTACTCTTTTGTGTTCATGGTCGGATACACAGCAAGTGCATATTGTTAAAGTCAGAGTTCTTAATTTACTGTTTAAACTGTTACATGGATACATAGGTAGTGGAATGCCTATTTAAGGTAAGAAGCATAATACATAAGTTAAAAACATGTTGATCTTCCTTATTTTGGGGTGATGAGCTTCCTATAGTGATTCACTCTTTAATAATTATTATAGGGAGTGAAACATATTTGTCCCAAGTAATTGTCTGGAGCTCTGTATCACAGAGATGCCAACATATTTGTGAAAGTATCGTTGTGAATTTTTATTTGTTTCCTTAAGAGGATAGTAGAAAAATAAAATGACAAACATGTTAACACCTAAACGCAAACAGGGAAATCTCACCGTTGTGTCTCAGTTTCCAACTTGAAAACGGTGTTTTAATTATAGACCATTCATTTATATTTATCAGCCATTCGGGCTAAGGTGCGCGTCAACATGCTTGTTTTATCACGAAAAGCGTCTATTTGTGGGAAACGGTTAAGTATGCTTGTCATTATCTATTGTTGTTACATCGCAACAGGTTTGTCATGATGCATTAGATTTATCAGGGATCAGCAAATCATATATCCATACGACTACAGTATTGAGACACTTATAACATATTGATACTTTTTACAAAATTGAACATAAAATTGTTTGCAGAAGATTTGTGCACATTTCAAATATTGAAGCCTTTACCCTATGATGTAGATGCTTTCTGATGACAGACATCTTTAAAACACATTTTGAATGAAATGGAACTTGCTCAATTCAAGTAATTCCAATTTGCCCATTATATTTTCTTCCCCTTTGTATTATACCCCCATTTATAAAGCTTTTGATATATTTTTGCAAAAATATGTTCAAAGTCGTTTGCTGCAGATGTGTTGTATGTGGGAAAGGGTTAATTAACAAACCATGAAACAAGCTTTAAAAAAAAATGAAGCAAAATTAGATGATCTCAATAAGTTTTTGATTCAAAGGGTTTACCTTTGTAAGAAATGTTATTAAAAAAACATAGTATGTAACAGTGCGGCTAGCATATTTTACCCGTTATGCTACTACATTATGCATGTTTAATTTTTAAAATAAATCCTGTTTTACACATACATATTTCACAATTATCCTTTACACCCAGTATATTACAGTATATATTGAACATTTCCAGGACAATATATATGGACAAAGATTATTTATAATCATGAAATAGACTAGATTGTCTTAAAGCGAGTTTAAAACAAACAAAAAACATGATCAAATGCCATTTTTAATTACATTTTCAAAATAATTCGTTACAAGTACTTTCAGTACTTTGATTCAAAAAGGGATGGTGGAAAAATTAGCCTAGCTTTTTTTCTTTAAATGTGGCATATTGACCTAGTTTATGACCAAACATTAACCTGTTTCGAACCCTTCTGTGATTTGATAGAGATGAATGTTCTTATTATTTGTCAACAAGATTGGATAGACAATGTTGCTTCTAAGATGTGTTTACAAGGTTTTTCTAAAGTTTGACCTAGTGGCTTAGTTTCTGACCCCAAGTCACCTATTTTGATCCTGACTGGAATTCGATGGAGATAAATCTTCTGATAAACCCTTATGATGATTTGATGAAAATTTAGGATTCGAGAAAGTTCATAGGTATTTCTACGAAAGCCTATTAGGACCATCCGAGAACTTTCGTATATTTCTAAACTTTTGGTCAGTAAACTAGTTTTTTACCTCATGTAATCCAAGAGTTTGACAGATATTTGATGAAGATGAAAGTTCTGATTATCTTTTATGAAGATTGGATTGTCAATTTGGCCTGTAGAGTGTTCGCAAGGTAATTGTGAAATAACCCATGATATACAGTACACATACAATATAAGTTCAATTGAACGCAACTCTGTTATTTTTCAGGCAATCTAAGTGGAACTGGCTGTATGACATTTCCGTTTGGTTAAAATGTCCATTCCATTCTCCGGACGGACAACACCAAATGTAAAGGCCCATGTCTGTCAAATTATCGTGGAATCAGATAAGAAGATTCAAAGGAGAAGAATGTAGAATATAAAAGTTGTTTTCAGATGAAGCCTAGTTTTTATTAACGAATCAACTTGGATTGAAAACATATTGTAGAGGTTCACTTAAGAAACATTTTTGCTAATTAATTTTGAAACAGACAAGTACTGTCATAGGAATGGAATTTAAAGGTTTTGTCATTTTATCCCTTAATTGATGCTGCCTGGTCGCCAAGTTTTTTAACTAATCAATATTGCTTGAAGAATTTTGTTAGAGGGTTATCCCTGGAATATTTCTTCCAGATTATCTTGAAATCAGGCAAGCAGATTATCTGATGCCATAGCCACCCAGGTTCATCTTTGCACACTTTTGAGAGAAGAAAACAAAAAAAAATCCTGTGAGGTTTAGTTGGAATTGGTCCAGTAGTGATAGAGAAGATAAAGTTTTAAACTTAAGATTAGAGAAGGATGGACTACTGACAGAGAGCATATCAGAATAGATCACCTTGCACTATTAATAGTTAAACATATAAGAACTTAAAAAACTCATACATAATTTCAAACGGTATTTCTGATATGTAACAGTTGCACCGGTACACAATATTATTCCCAGGTAATAGGCGACCTTTCCTCTTACTTTAACGAATTGGTGGAAAACAAATGACGCGTTGTCAATCACCAAAAAGAATAAATGAAATAACTGAGGTTCAAACTCATGACCCTTTTGCTTTAAACACTCATCGTTAATGACTGGTCTATTTCGGCTCCATTCAAAGGAATTCAGACACTGATATAAATACATGTATTTAGCAAAGAAATCTAACTTGCAGGATTGAAGATCTGTGACTTTTGATCAGTTAAACTTTTCCCACATTCAGACACATTAGTATGCATCTGTAGAAGATAAATATTGAGTATACTGGCAACAGGATAAATGCTCAACATCTCCATTTTCCATACCGTTATCGACTTCAATAATTACATTGTTTTCATATAGTTCCCTTGATATTTTCAAAGTCATAGGTTGCATATCTGTTGTATGTTGGAATGGGTTAAACTGACTCTTCATTTTCGAAAATAAATATACTTAAGACAAGAATAGAAATTATGATCATACATGCATAACATATTTAATCACAAATATGAGCTCAAGAATAATAATTTATGATCACAAGAGAAAATTGGTATGATCAGAATTGTCTTTTCCCTGTTACCACAGAAAACACATTTTAATACATCTGCAGCATTAGAAATGACACAATTCCCCACATTGCTTTTAATAAATCAACTTTCATTTACAGATATTATTCAAAGACATACTTTGAGACATTTGCTACATGGTTGCTGAATGTCGGATTAATATATTGGTAAACATATGTATATGGAAGTTTAATTATTGAATAGAGTTGAAGGCGTTGTGGCCAAAGGAGAAATGCCATGTAGTGTTTTCAAACGTCGTCTGCTGCAGAGGCGTCAACATATGTCCGTATGAGATTAAGATTTATGTTCCTGATTTGATAATGCAGATATCAGAGAATATAATTATTTGATAGCTTTGAAAACATGGAAATGTAAAAATTGTTCATTAAGATTTATTTCACTTTTTGCCTAATGATTTCAAAAGTGACCAGCTGCATATACTTAAGAATGTGTCTGCAGGTAGAAAAAGGTTAATCACACTATTTTGATTAGCCTCAAAAAACGTTCCACAAATAACATTTGAAACATTGAGAAACATTTTCCAAATACAGACACTTAATTATTCAATTATTCAACGGTAGAAAAAGAGCAATTGAAAATTCATCCTTATGTTACAATTTTTGATTTCTAAATGTTTCCAAAGGCGTCTGTTGTTTATTTCTAGTTGTTGTTCTATGTGAGGAAGGGTTGGTTAGGTACATCAAATATATAAACCCTTTATTGGAAACATTCTTGATTTCGGGTATCATGACAACAAATATATTTGCAAAGATAACGATATATCTTCTTATTTACATTATATTATATTGTTATTAATAAGTGATACATATGAGTACTTTCGTCGTAAATTTTCAGTGGTTTAACATGTTTTCATATGCAAAAACATTGAAAACATTTAGACAAAACTATGGAAACTGTATTTCATCTATGTCTCTTTCTTCCTGCAAATGTGGTAAACAATTTAACAATGAAACTAGAGTCGAGTTTTGATGTCCCGAGATAAGGTCCATTGGTATTGATACGAAGCAAACAGGTTTGAAGCCGGTGTGCGTAACATTTTTAAATCGTACTCTTTACAGTTACATGAACAGGTGCCAAACTCCTACATTTTAATACCATAGATATTCACGAACATGTGTAACAGTCACGTTGCACTCCTCCACTTGTCCCCAGAAAAAGTCTAAATTTTAGACATGGCTTATCAGTCCTGGTAATCAGCTGTATTAATTAATTTGCCATTAACATGGATTCCCTACTGGGCTACAGTCCCCCATTAGTTATCTCTGTCCGATTCATGACACCATCACAACATTTGCATTGTTTGGCAGTAACATTGCACTGTAGCTTTATCATTGCATTCAGTGTAATATAAAAGCGAAGTCATATTTGTGATTGCTGTTTCTTTTAGGAGCTTTTGAATAACACTTATAAAGAAGTAAAGATGACTTAATAAAATGTAAAAGATTTTGTTTACATTATGATTATTATTTGTTTAACCATTTCCATCATACGACAATTCTGCAGTAGACGCATTTAAACATATTTTGTCAAAATATAGAAAATCTCTATAGTTGAATGACTTAAAGTGGAAAACATTGTGGCAAAAGGAGAAATTGCTCGTTTTGTGAAATTCTTCTTTTATCACTATTTTTGCAAAAAACCTGTCTGCTGCAGAGGCATCAGAAAGCGTCTATATGAGGGAAAGGGTTAAACTTGGATATATGATTTCAGCAAAATTTGTTCAGCCTACGAAGTCGTAGAGCTTACATGTTTGTTTTAAGTATTGCTTTACCATACACATCAAATTTGCAGCAGATGACTTTGAAAACGCCTTGGCAAAAATATGGAAAATTTCCATTAATGTAAGAGTAATTATTGAATAGAATTGTAGACAATATGACAAAAACAGAAAGTTCTCATAATGAGCAAATATTCTTGTGTAACTAATCTTCTGCACACACGTCAACATTGGTTTACAAGTGGGAAATAGTTATGTAGATTTACGTTCACATATTAACCCTTTCCCACTGGCAGACACATTTAATGTCATGTTACTTAAAGAAATTTTGGTAAGAATGTGATTTTAATGTAAAGAAAATAGTTAGAACCTATGTCATTACGGGTAAGATATCTACGTAAGGTATGCGTAACATAGTGTTAGAATAAAATGAGACGTTCATAAGATAAACACATTTGAGGCAAAAACATAAGCATGTTATTACCTAGATAAGGAACAACTATATATAGAGACCTGTTTTTGGTCAGATTGTCAATTCTAAGACTAGACCAAATTTAAGACTGTAGTTTAACAGGAGTTGTTCTCAACTCTTAACAGGTAAGTTGATTTTAAAACTTCTATTTCTTTCAATTTGGGATAATTTTAGAATAATTCTAAATGTTCATGAAAAATCTTGGTTTTAACTTGAAACTGTGCTCTATTGATAGGAAACTTATACTCTTAATGTAAATAAAAGAATTGAAACAATAATGTCATTGCTTAACCTTTTTTAAGAATTTCTTCTGTTTATTTAAAAAAAAATGCATAGTTATAATTTCTTGTAATACAATCATTTTATGAAGTTCAAATTTTGAAATTAGCTAAGTATTCTTAGTTTAATAGCTTACTATGTGTTATGGTTAAGACAATTGCGGAATAAATTCTTAGTCTGTGAGGTATTTCTCACATGCAAGCATAAACTGTATATAAGCTCAACAACTACATCTGAAAATCCCCATTTTAAGCTTTATTTTCCAAAAATATTTGTATGTTTAAATTGCAACAGCAGTTCTGACTGTTTTTGATGCATAATATATTTAGACCACGCCTTTGGGTCTGTACATGTTGTGGAAAACGTCATTAAGTTGGCAAATTAGTATGGGTGAGATTGGGGGAAGTTTCTAGAGGACTTAGAATCCCGAAACTTATAAATAAACCCCTGCGTCTGCTTGGATGCAGAATGAAATGCTGGTAGATTTCGTTTATATGACAGCAATGTTGATCACAATAAACACCTATATATATATGTTAACACATACAATGAATCTGAAATATACCTGGGCGAAAAAGGAAAGTTAATAAAGTTGAAGATAGATGCTTCCTTACTCCAATGTAACTGCTAACCCTATCCCTTTGATTTTTGTGTATGACCGCCCTCTATTTGCGACCATTTAACCCTTTCCATCATATAGACGGCTTTTTGAAAACATAGTGACAAAAGAAAAAATTGCCCAAAACAAGCAATTTCTCCTTTTGCCACAATGTTTTCCACTTTTAATCATAGGTTATCGATTCAATTATAGAGATTTTCTATTTTTTGACAAAATATGTTCAAAATCGTTTGCTGCAGAATTGTCGCATGAGGGAAAGGGTTAAGATACTGATGCAGATGACTTTGAAAACATTGAGATAAAAAGTAGAGTTGCTCATGATGAGCAATTTCTCAATTTGCCACCAAGTTTTCAAATATATTCAATCGCTATACGTTCCTATTTAGAGTTTTGCTGCAATTGTCAACATATATTTTCAAAGCAGTCTGCTGCAGATTCGTTGTATAACTATAAGGGAAAGGGTTAAAGCGTATGTTTGTAAGAGTAAACAATGTTGTGTGAGCAGAAATTTCGTTCCTTTTCAATTTGCCATAGTGATTTCAAAAAAAATTCTGCTGCATAGGCTCCAAAATCATACATGCAATTTCTTCAATTATTATTTAGAGTCGTCTGCTTTGAAAAATATGAACTGAAAGATCTATTTTTATTTCTCTCCTTTCTCCAGAATAATTTCAAAACTTGGGTGTATCAGCAAAGACAGCAAAATCCATCTCTGCATCTTCAAAAGTTCACCCAATACCTTTTTAAACGTTGTTTAACAAAAATTCGTCTGCTTTGTATAAATACCTACCAATGCATTTAAGTAATTTGATCCAAATGGACAATATCTGTAAGAAGTTAATTGAAATACTCTGTGAATAATTAAAAGACATATTGAACTTCCTGTATATGCATGTTGATTTCTGGTTGCAAATTGCTAGGTTGCTTTTGCGAGAGCAAGTTTTTGGAAAAAAAGGAGAAAGTGGTCGTTATAAGCAATTTCATCTATTGTTATAGTTATTTCAAAATGTGTCTGCAGCAAAGGTATAAAAAGTCATCTGTATCATGAAGGACTGTACAATGTATCTATGAACCAAGCATTTACAGTATAAATTTATCAATGCATAGGTTGTTGTTTCAGACAAATATTTTACTTTATTACAATTGAGTAAATCTACTCTAATTAAGAATGTATATATTTTAATAACAAATATTACAAATATATTGATACTAGAACATTTTATTGTATTTCTACCAGAAAATCTCTTCGAATAAAAACACAGTTATTTAACACAGTTACTCAGGTTAAACCAGCAATGACCAGAGACACTAGTTTGCTTGGGTAATAAATCATGACCTGCTGTGCTACAGACACCGTATCTAATTGTATGGGCCTATTATAACAGTATTTAAGATTGGACCAAAAGTTGAAAAAATCCTATTTCTCGGAGATGTGTGGAGGTGTGGTTGGGCATATTCAAACTTCAGTTTGCCGTCGTAATATCTGGTACTGGTATAAAGAAGTGACAGGTTCCATCTCTGGATCCCGTGAACTTGTTGTATTTATTGCGCCAGCAGTCCGTATGTATATTGCCATTTGGCGCGTGTACAAACCCCACTCGCAGCTAGTTTGTTTAGCGGATTAACAGGGCAAAGTTAAACTCAGCCAATGATCAAAGGGAAGTAATTCGGATCAGCTTGCGGAGCGGACAATTCTGATGAAAAATGAATAACTTCCCTTTGACCAATATTTTATTTGTAGTGTAAATTCTGTAGCGGGATCATTTCGAATCAATAAAACATTGACTGATATTGTTTTATGAGTACGGTCCTTTGAACGGCCTTTATGGTAAGCCGTTTTCGTTATCTATCGAGTAATCGGTATACCAGAGTTAAAGGTTTACCAGTTCATACACGTGTACATGTATCAAGCCCAAATTTAGTTGTTTATTGTACACACTTGTAGGTTCAAACTAATGCGTCTTATGGGTAAACTTGGGTTGTTTATAGTACTAGTGCAGACTGCTCTTTGCATAATGCAATATACGTCTTTTAAAACATTGCTTTTAACGCATTAACCGCTACATTGTGATATTCAACATTAAAACACAATGTTCATACATTGTAGACAATGATCGGCATTCATAAACTATAGTCTGATCTTTGAAAAAAAAAGGTTATTATTGACAACACCGGGCCAATGTCTAATACTGATCAAGACATGATAACTATGACGCTGTAAGTTCAAGAAATCATGGTCTATAAAGAAATCCTTTATATGTTTTTCGATCGTCACGGTCTCCTTGGAACGGGGTCTAGATATTTTAAAAACGCTGGTTATTACAACTGTTGTTCTCAAGGATAACCGTCGCCTGTGTCCCAATATATTTTGAAAACGTATAACCGTCGCCTGTGTCCAAATATATATTTTGAAAACGGATAACCGTCGCCTGTGTCCAAATATATATTTTGAAAACACTGAAAAACGTAAGCACTGTTCATAATCAGCTAGCTATGTCTCGATTTGCCGCAATGTTTTGGACTTTATGATTCGATATATATATTGTCACTTCTCAAGGCTCCATATTTTTTCCAACGTCATCTTCTGCAAATTGATTGAATGGCACCCAGGGACTAGTCTATCAATCTTAGGGCACTTGCGACCCGTGTAGATCTAGACCAAACTCCGTCTCTGCACTTTTCGCTAATACATCATAGAAGCTTTCTAGAAACTTCCGAAATTAACAGTTCCCATTTTTGACAGAATTTCGTCAATAATTGTCACTCTGTGATAATAGCTCTTATGTTTTATTCCTGGAATACCGTTTGGTAGTATGTGGGATTGAAGATCAGGCTCTGGGTTCGATTCCGCCCGGCGATGTTGGTTGAGTGCAGACACATTGCTTTTTTATAGACTAGTACTGACACGAAGCAGTCAATAATAACTGGACTGTCGCCGTGATATCATCGATATTTATCGATTTATCTTATAAATGTTTATCAATGTTTTCAAAAGGACGAGATATTTTTATAACAATAGCTCAATGATGGTGATAAGTTGGGCTACTTTTCGAACAATGTTTTCAAACTATGATTTACGTCAGTTCATCTTCATGAGATGACCAAGTTGGAGATATCTTAATTCAGCTAATGCGATATATTTATATATATATATTTAGTCCATAAATGTGTATGAATAAAAACACTAAATGAATAAAAACACCAAGTCAAAATTTAAAAAGATAATATCAAATATTTAATAATTGTATTGGTCATTAAAACATTACTTGATAATATAAATAATACAGATATAAAACATTTAATAATTGTATTGGTCATTTAAACATTACTTAATAATATGAATAAAACACAGATATCAAATAGTTAATAATTGTATTGGTCATTAAATTAAAACATTACTTAATAATATGAATAATACACAGATATAAAAGAAACTCTCTCTCTCTCTCTCTCTCTCTCTCTCTCTCTCTCTCTCTCTCTCTGTCTCTCTCTGTCTCTCTCTGTCTGTCTCTGTCTGTCTGTCTGTCTGTCTGTCTGTCTGTCTGTCTCTCTCTCTCTCTCTCTCTCTCTCTCTCTCTCTCTCTCTCTCTCTCTCTCTCTCTCTCTCTCTCTCTCTCTCTCCGCACGCGCGCTCTCTCATTTTTAAAAGTGTTAAACACGATTGAATTATGAAATATGAAAAAAAATATTATGTTTATACTGGATTATGTTTACTGAACACAAGGTAGGGTAGTTATAGTAGGCTTGCTAATAAGTACAGTTATCCAGCTCTAACATTAAACACATAGAATAGAATAAAATCACTAATATGAAACTTGCAGGATAAAGATTGCTAAATAGATTCATAAAAAGGGTCATCATACATGAAAAAAATATAGATAAATATATTCCTGAATAAATAAATAAACATTAAAAAGAAATATAAAGAGAGCGCTCTATTAATAAGAAAATTAATAAATTAATTAAACAATTTTAAAAAAAATGATGAAAACTAAAAACCAAAATCGACTGAGTGTACGTATGTAACAGTGTATACAGTAAACAAGGACGGGATATTATAAAACTCGGACTACAATTACCACGTGTCCATGAGTAGACACCAGGCCATGACCGCCATAGAGTCTATTTCTGTATACACAAAGAGCTCTGGGCATCAACGAATCTACCGACTTTAAATATAAGAGATACTCGAAAGTCTCGAAACGAGAATCGAGTCGGTAAACTTTGTAGTGATCCATGTCACCAATATAAATGTTATCAGTGTCTGGGTCTACACTGATCCCTCGTGGCCGTGACCCTTCTATTGTTTTGTGAAAGATTACTTTTCCCTTATCGTTCATACAAAGTACTTTGTGGTTGACCCAGTCAGTTAAATAGATTTTTCCGGGACAAACAGCGAGATCAGGACCAGGCCAAGCAGAGCGTAAATAAGTTCTTATGGTTTTTATCGTGACTCCGTCTGTGGACATCACGTAAACAATCCAGGGACCAAGACCATGGTAATTTTCATTACTACAGACGGCAAAAAGCTGATCTCCACTAAACTCTATAGACTGACATTGATTCTCCGTGTATATAGATTTTGTGATTACGGCAGGATTTTGTGTTAAATTAATAATCAATATTCTACGTCTCCATGGTAACGTAACAGCGAGCAGACATTGTTTATCAAGCTCTGCTGGGTTCGTTACGGACATATCAGTGGTGGTAATTAAGCCCTGCTCAGTGGGTTCTCGTTTTACAGAAAAAAAGGTTTTATAAATGGTAGCAAGTAAGCGTTTTAACGGGTTAAGCTTTTTTACTTTAATACCGGACGACACACTGGCGGCCATTACGACCTGCTGAGTGGGTTCTCGTTTACCCTTTATTGCTGTAACACCCCGAGGTTCGGACCCAAACCGTATATAGCGTTGTAAAATGTGCGAACCAATACTGAATATTTTAATACAATAATTATAATGATCACAAACAACCCACCTTGTGTCATCCAGTCCACATAATCCAGATATCCAATAATCCTCACTTTTATCCAATTCATGTTTAACATTAACTCTATCGACCATAGAAACATCCTCTCTATTAAACATTTCCTTTCTCTCACTCTTAATCTCATACATTATTTCATGAAAACATTTCTTCATTCTTGCTTTCTCACTTTTCTTAAAGAATCGATGCGATTCGTGTCCTATAAAACAATCCTGACATAAATAGGTGTTACATTTATAACACAAATATAGTGCGATAGTTACATTTACACTAGATCTACTTAAAGTTCTAATAAAACAATTATCACAAATGGCATCATTGAGATTTCCATTTCCCTCTTCAACTTGTATGAGTTCCTCCCTGATTTCGTCAAAGGCCAATTCCGTTTGGTTTCTTTCTCCATCTCTTACTGTCTGATCCATTTTCACAAGGTCCTGTAAAAGATATGAATTAATTATTTTGTATTAAGGCTGTATACCGTACCGTACATTTCTGTGAGTTTTATGAGAATGGTGCCGGGACCTTTCGGGATGAACAATCATATTGTAATGACCAATTGTAATCAGATTGTCACAGCACTTGATGCTATTTGATTCAGCTTAAGACTAGCACTCAGACTCTAATAGTCTATGAGAAGTTATGAAGTGATACAATACTATAACTATTTTAGTATATTGGTTTAGACTGTGACTAAGATCCAGTAAACATTAATCAGGCGAAATAGACAAGTTGATTCATTGAGCGACACCAAGACAGACATTCACTATAGTATACTCACGATAGGCTGTAACGTATAGAGGGATAATGTCGCTTGATTGAACTATGCGAAAATTAGCCTTGAGACGGTGACGCTGTATAAGCAATATTGACCTGACATAGGAAAGAAGAGCCTTGACTATTTAAGATTTATGAACTGTGTAGATTCAGATCAGCTTGTATATAGGCACATCATTATTAGGATATAGTATAACTTGTTCGACATGTACATATATGAATACGGTTTGAAAACGACGTGAAAGGATAGCTAGCCTATACTGTCTAATGTCAGTTATAGCACCCATGCTCATTACTGAAACTCTATGGGAAAAATATGAAATCAGTCTTACGTTATAGTTTTCTATGAATGTCGATATCACTTAAACACCAAACACAGCGTCCAAACAGTCACAATGTCACTTCACTGATGGCTACATGAAAATAATGAGAAAACTAAAATGTTATTAGTTTAACAACCCCTTTCTAGCACACAGTACAATTGCAGCAGACACACGAAGGTATAGTAAGTGAATGGAGTTAAAAAACATTGTTGTTAAAGCATGAGGAGAAATTGGTCATAATGTATGTTTTTAAAAATCGTCTACTGAAGTTGCGTCAGAAGGCGTTTGAATGTTGGAACTTGGAATGGGTTTAACTTTCTTATTATAAGCTTTAGTAAACGTTCTAGTAATAGTAAATGATCACAGGTTCATGATGTGTTATACCCCATAGAGTATATACCATATAGAGAGAGTCTTTATATATGGTATATACTCTATGGAGATATAAAACATGAACCTGTGTATATGATGTACAGCACTGAGCACTGATTGTTGAAGTGAAAACTCCTCTCTATATTATTGACTACTGATTGTTAGTTTATACGGGAACGGTTCTGAGGTATTATCTACGTCCATTGTTTGTAGGAGTAAAAATAAATCGAACTTTAAACATTGTGGTCATCTTATCCATTAATCATTCCTACCCATTATATTAACAATGACTACTAATACGTATTATAATTAGTAGTCCCTGGATTAACATAATTATGAGACATAATGATGATTATAAAACGCGTTCATCAACATATAGTTAAAATAATCGACAAAGAAAAACAAAACAAATGTACACATACCCGATTCTGTTCTGTATATACCAAACGAGGCACAATCTGAAATATAATATGATCCATAAAACTAATAACGGAAATTGAATGAACCCTAACTTAAAACTCTTTCATTTAATATCAATTTTGGAACAGGCATTGTCTGTTTTAGTTATCAAAATCAAAACGATCACCAGAGGTTCATAATAAAACGTATGAGATAATCTCTTTACAAATAACACATGTTATAAAGACTAGATTTAACACTTAATATAAAATGACAATAGAAACTATAATAAGTATAATAATAAATACTATCTGAAACTCTATTCGCCGAGTAGTCCTGCGATTCTAGCCATCTAACACATTCACACAGGCCTGTGTATTGCGTGACAGAGTGTTACACACTGTGTACAGAACGCTCAGATACAGGTTGAACAATTACGTAATCATTATTTGCTGACGTAAATAATGACGTTTCAATGAATGTTTTACTGATAATTATGAGCAGTGTCCGGGTCACTATATCTTGGCGAACGAAGGTGATATTTATAGGGCTACACTAACATATCAGAAATTACATCTAGCCATATTTTACATGTAGGCGGATAATGCATGCTCATCTGTGTTGACTCTACATATAGGCACCACGAACCCAGATCAAGAGATGAGGATACTTTAAGCTGACTTTACAAACATATAAGAATGTGGTCGGTGCTCTACTCGGAGAACTGTAATATTTAATATAAGTTCGCCCATCAATGTTTTTTTTTTAAATGTAAAACTAAGATCGGCATTCACTAGAATAGTTATTTTAAATGCGTAAAGATTAATATTGGTCCGCATACCAATGTTCCTTTTAAAGTGTGAAGTTAAAGATCGGAGATCACATCAGTGGTATTATTAAAGTGTGAAGATAAAGATCGGAGATCACATCAGTGGTATTATCAAAGTGTGAAGATATAGATCGGCACGCACATCGGTGGTATTTTTGAAATGTAAAGATAAACATCGGACTGCACATCCCTGGTAGTTTTAAAGTGTAAATATAAAGATCTACCCGCACATCAATGGTATTTTTTAAGTCTAAACACTAACATCGCCATGCATAATATTGTATCAATGACATTAATATTAAGTATTTTAGTAATAGATCAGTATGAACATCAATTCTGTGTTTTTGAAATACAAAGACAAAAATCGGCATGCAAATCGCTGTTTGTGAAGATAAAGATAAAGATTGGCATTGATATCGATGGTATTTTTTAAGTGTAAAGATTAAGATTGACATGCACAACTTAGGTATTTTTCTAGTGTACAGATAACGATCGGACTGCACATCCTTGATATTTTAAAGTGTAAACATAAAGATTGGCCCGGTTGTGAGTGGTATTATTAAAATGTTAATATGAAGATTCGAATGCACTTCAATGTTATTTTTGAAGTGAAAAGATTAAGATCTTTCCAGACGTCAATGCAATGGTATTATTTGAAGTGTTAAGCTTAAGATCGGCCTGCACGTCTGTGGTATTATTAAAATATAAATAGAAGATCAGCATGCACATCAATGGTTTTTTTTAATGTAAATACGAAGAGCAGCATGCACATCAATGTTTTTTTTTAAATTGTAAATAAGAAGATCAGCATGCACATCAATGGTATTTTTTAACATGTAAATACGAAGATCAGCATGCACGTCAATGGTATTTCTTTTCATGTAAATATGAAGATCAGACCTAACGTCAATGATATTTTAAAATATAAATATGAAGATCGGCCCGCATATCAAGGGTATTTCAAAATGTAATTAGTTGGATCGACATGCATATGAATGGTATTTTTAACATGTAGATATGAAGACCAATATGCACTTTGATGGTATTTTCAAAATGTAAATATCGACATGCACATCAATTTTAATACGAAGATCAGCCCGCACGTAAATTATTTTTATGATGTAGATATGAAGATCGGCCCGCACATCAATGGTTTTTCAAAATATAAATAGTCAGATCGACATGGACATCAATGGTATTTTTAAAATGTAAATATGAAGATCAGACCGCACTTTGATGGTATTTTTAATATGTAAGTACTAAGATCAGCTCGCACATCATTGTATTTTTTAAATGTAAAAACGAAGATCAGCTAACACATCAATGGTATTTTCAGAATGTAAATATGAAGATCAGCACGCACTTTGATGTTATTTTTAATATGTTAGAACAAAGATCAGCTCTTACATCATGGTATTTTTTTCAATTTAAATATGAAGATCAGACCTCACGTCAATGATATTTTAAAATGTATACATGAAGATCGGCCCGCACATCAATGGTATATCAAAATGTAAATAGTCAGATCGACACGGACATCAATGGTATTCTTAAAATGTAAATATGAAGATCCGCCCGCACTTTGATGGTACTTTAAATATGTAAGTACAAAGATCAGCTAGCACATCATGGTATTTTTTAAATGTAAAAACGAAGATCAGCTAACACATCAATGGTATTTTGAAATGTACATATAAAGATCGACACGCATTTCGATGATATTTTTTAAATGTAAATACGAAGATCAGCCCGCACATCAATGGTATTTTGTATTTGAAATGTAAATACAAAGATCATCCTGCACATCAATGATATTTGTGAAATGTAAGTACGAAGATCAGCATGCACATCAGTGGTAATTTATAAATTTAAATATGAAGATCAGAATAAATGGTATTTTTTAAATATAAATACGAAGATCAGCTCGCACATATGTATTTTATATTTAAAATGTAAATACGAAGATCAGTCAGCACATCTATGGTATTTTTTAAAATGTAAGTACGAAGATCAGCATGCACATCAGTGGTAATTTATAAATTTAAATACGAAGATCGGAATGAATGGTATTTTTTAAATATAAATACGAAGATCAGCTCGCACATTCTTTCTGAATGTATATTCGAAGATCAGCATGCACGTCAATGGTATTTTTTAACCCTTTCCCTCATACGACAATTCTTCAGCAGACGACTTTAAACATATTTTGTCAAAGGATAGAAAATCTCTATAATTGAATGGATAACCTATGACTAAAAGTGGAAAACATTGTGGCAAAAGGAGAAATTGCTCGTTCTGTGCAATTTCTTCTTTTGTCACTATGTTTTCAAAAAGCCGCCTGCTACAGAGGCGTCAGAAAGCGTCTATATGAGGGAAAGGGTTAACTGTAAATACGATTCATTGATTGGGTTTTAACGCCGTTTTTAAAAATGACACATGTCACATTGACTTTTGTCAAACATCTGAAAGAAAGTTGGCCGGGATTCAAACTCACAGCCCCTAGTTTGAAAGGCCGCGTCGTTACCGACTGAGCTACCGGACTCTTCCAAAATGTAAATACGAAGATCAATTGCACATCAACAATATTCTTTCTAAATGTAAATACGAAGATCAGCATGCATATCAATTGTATTTTTTTAATGTCAATACGAAGATTAGCATGAATGGTATTTTTAGCTCCACTGGCTGAAAGTCAGTAAAGCTTATGTCATATGGCGAATTGTCCGTCGTACGTACGTGCGTGCGTGCGTGCGTGCGTGTGTGGGCGTGCGTTAACTTTTTGCTTCAAACGACTTCTCCTCCCTAACCACTTTGCAAATAAGGATGAAACTTCATAGGGAGCATCCTCTCAATGTCTTCTCCTAAATTCTTTCAATTTTGTTTGATCCATGCAAAGTTCTGGTTTCCATGGCAACCGAAAGAAAAAGAATAGGGTAAACTTAAAAAATCTGTTTCTCCAAAATTGTCTGGCCGATTTCCAAATTTTTGTTGTAAAAATGTTCATTGGCTGACCCTCTATCCTCCAAGCCAAGTTGATTGGACGAAAACATTGCCACCAGGGGGCGGGGCTATTTTGCCTTATATGGCTATATTGAAAACTTAAAAAGACTTCTTCTCTGAAAGTGTCAGGCCGATTTTCAAATAATTGGCCATCAGGGGGCGGGTCTGTTTGGAAATTTAATTTTTGCCTAATGGCGGTAGAGCGATACTGCATGGCCCTCTTGGGCCTCTTGTTAAAATATAAATATGAAGATTAGCATGCATGTCAATGGTATATTTTAATTGTAAATAAGAAGATCAGCATTCACATCAATGTTTTTTTTAGAAATGTAAATACGAAGATCAGCATGCACATCTATGGTATTTTTTAAATGTAAATACAAAGATCAGCCAGCACATCTATGGTATTTTTTAGAATTTAATTTTTTTCTAAATGTAAATATAAAGATGAGCCTGCACATCTATGGTATTTTTATAATGTTAATATAAAGATCAGCCTTCACATCTATGGTATTTGTAAATACAACATCCACAACAACGAGAGAAGATCGAATATGTCGATATTGTTTTGACAATTTTGATATTTGAATTGTAGAATAGAAGACGAATTTCACGTATTCTTTAAATGTTTTAAATACAGACAAGAAAGAAAATTATTTTATTTATCACATGACAATGTTTGTATCCTATCTAATATACCCATTAAGGAAATTTCTTTATATGTAACGTGTGTAATGTAACATGACCGAATCACTATGAAAATGACGTCACATCAGCGGTTTGATGTCATAACGGTAGTCATTTTTCGCAAAAACGGGTAAATTTCATCTAGAAATATTGTAAACGTTAAGTACATTTTATCGAAATACGCCTCATAAATCACTTTATGTGATAAATAGAATATCTCATGAGTGTTTATTTATTATCATTTTCAAACGAACCCATTGACTTAGCTGAATATGAGCTATTGGCGGCATTATTATACGGTTTACAGACGAAATTAAAATAGCTTTGGAAAACTCAATTTCCTATTGTGTTTCGTCAGGTGATAAAAATAATCTGAAATTCGTTGTCATTTCATAAAAAGTCTTATTAAACTCGTCCAAGTAATGAGTTATTAAGCTCGCCAATGGCTCGGTTAATAACAAATTTCTTGAACTTGTTTAATAAAAAAATTATTGAAATGACAACTCATGTCAGATGCTATATGCATGGTATAATGGAAGACAGGATTTCCAGAATTTTGTAAATCTTATGCAAAGCTTAAAAGATGACAAAATAAAAAACATAGCTTTTTTCGTTAATGAAATAATGAAACACAAAGATGAAAAATAATCTTAAATTATATTTATATAAGAAAACACAACTCAAAAATACTTTTTAAAATGTAAATATGAAGATCGGCCTGCACATCAATGGATTTTTTAAAATGTAAATACGAAGATCGGCATGCACATCAATGGAATTTTTAAAATGTAAATATGAAGATAAGCATGCACATCAATGGTAATTTTTAATTTAATATTCATATGGCCCGCACACGATATTTTCAAAATGTATATATATGAAAATTGGTCCGCATATCAATAGTTATTTTAAAATGTAAATATGTAGATCGGTCCAAACATCAACGGAAATTTTAAAATTTAAATATGTAGATCAGTCCGAACACAAAAGGTAATTTTAAAATGTAAATATGTAGATAAACATGCACATCAATGATATTTACAAAATGTAAATATGAAGATCAGCATGCACATCAATGGTTATTTTTAAAATGTAAATATATAGATCGGTCCACACATCAATGCTAATTTTTAAAATGAAGATATGTAGATCGGTCCGCACATAAATGTTTCCAAATCCAAACCATAATTCGCGGAATGGGAATGGTTGGACATTTATGAAAGACTAGAATATAACCATTCAATATTGATATACAAAGTTATGAATGGACAAACACACCTGGATATATAACCAACATGTCTTCTTCAGTCACCCATTTTTTACCATTAACGCTCAGTTTTAAATAATGACTTTTTATGTCCAAACCTTATCTAGAGAACTATTCAGAAAGAGCCTTTACTATTTTGGAGTACATAATACGGAATGCCATACATTCAAACATAAGGTCCATTTCAATTCTTAAAAAAGTAAATGTGCAATTATGCAGCACATACATCAGTTGCATGTTTACACTAAAGCAATGATAGCAAAGCTAGGTAAGTTACCATTAGCGGATCGCCATTTTGTTTCCATTGACTCAGTCTGAGGGGTTTTCTCAAAATTATGTTCGTACAATTTAGTCATACCCGAAGAGGCTAGTGATTGTATCGGTAATTTATCAATACAATTATGCTTTTAGTTAAAATTTAGCTTGTAGTTTTGACAGCTAAATTGTTTCTTGAGATGACCCCGCCGATATCAGAAGGTCACGTGATCCCCTATTGATACAATTGATCTGGTAATGCATCAATAACTCGTAAAGGTAAACAACGGTCTGTACAGCTGTTTCTGCACTAAAACGTAAAACGTTTTTGTCAATCTAAAGGAAATGATTTTACTTGTGGACTATAAACAACAAAGTTACGAAATATTGACCGTTTCTGTTATGCCCTACGTTGTTTCGTTACTGATCCGTTAAAGGTAAATTGACTGTATATAGTTTCAAAACGTCAACTTCTGTGAATCACGAATAATTCTTTATTTATCATTTTTTGTTCTCAAGTAAAAGTATTTGATGATTTATAACAAATAAAATACAATTCTACATCATCCTGTCGAATAAAATGCATTAAGTTAGATCCTTTGGAATATGCGTAACTTAAAGTCGGTCACAGTACGTGTAGGTAACTTGTATTACATACCAGGTTGATACAGTATGTAATCTTGTTAACTTGGTATTTAATGGTAGTTTGAAAATGTCAATATAACGATCAGCCCGCACATTAAATGTATACTTAAATAGTAAATATGAAGAGCGGCCCACAAATCAATGGTATTTTGAAAATAGAAAGATAAAGATTAGCTCGGAAAATAATAATATTTGTGAAATGTAAAGATTGGCCCTCACACCAATGACATTTTTGAAATGTAAAAATGAGCCTGCGTATGTATGATATTTTTTAAATGTTCAGTTTAAGATAGGTCTGCATAAGTGCATATCAATGATGTTTTTTAAATGTTCAGTTTAAGATAGGTCTGCATAAGTGCATATCAATGATGTTTTTTATATGTAAACTTTAAGAACGGCCAACACACCAACGATATTTTGAGTGATAGTTCTGGATATAAAGTTTAACACAGGCCTGTATATCAAATACTATTTTTGAAATGTAAAGATCGGCCAGCACACTAATAATATTTTGAAAAGTAAATATTATATGCAAATGAAGGATATTTTGAAATGTAAAAATCAGCCTGCACATGAATGATATTTTTGAAACAGACGGTTAAAGAAAGGCCTGCAATGGCTGACCTTATAATTTAAAAAAAAAAACCATTGGTGTGCGGACTGATCTAAACATTTCAAAAATATCTTTGCTGTCAGTTTGTTTGTTTGTTTGTTTGGAGTTTAACGCCGCTTTCAACAGCTTTGGTCATATCACGGCGGTCAGTGCACCTACCCATGTTTTCCTGGCTTTCCCACACCAGTACTTACACAACATTCTTTCGAAGCCACTGACTACTTTCTCACATAGATCAGAGGTGAGAGGCAATGGAAAACATCGCCCGAAAGAATGTCGCCGCAACCGGGTATCGAACCCGTGACCTCCAGATCACGAGTCAGATACGCTACCAATTGAGCTACCCGGCCGGGGACTTTGGTGTCAGGGCCGAGTCTTTAAATTTTAAAAATATCTTTGGTGTGAGGGCCGATCTTAGCATTTCAAAAATATCATTGATGCGGGCCGATCTTTACATTTAAAAAATATCATTGGTGTGCGGACCGATCTTAACATTTCAAAAATATCTTTGTTGTCAGGGCCGATCTTTACATTTTAAAAAAATCATTTGTGTGCGGCCGATCTTAACATTTTGAAAATAGCATTGTTGTGAGGGCTGATCTTTACATTTCAAAAATATCGTTGGTGTGCGGGCCAATCTTAACATTTTGAAAATATCATTGGTGGCCAAACATTTCATTTCAAAATTATTATTGATGTGCGGCCGATTTCACACTTTTAAAAATATCCTTGGTGTCCTGGACGATGTTAAGATCGGCCAGCAAACCAATGATATTTTTGAAATGTTTAAGTTGGCATCCTACATTGTATAGGTCAACAAATATGACTTGATTTCCTACATTGTTTAGACTATATAGTCAGAATGACAGCAAATATTGTATTGTATTAACCATTTGGAATGATAGGATATCCTCCCTTTTATAGGCCAATCAGACTGGCTAGATATCCTTATTTTTAAAAGGTCTGTCATATATGGCAGGATATCCTGTATTGTATGGGCTATAAACCGACTAGATGATATCCTACATTGTATTGGCCAGTCAGAGTGGATGGATATTTTGCATTGTATAGTCTAACCAGAAAAGTGATATCTTGATTTTTTAAGTCATTAAGAATGTCAGGATATCCAACATTTAAAGGCCACTCAGAATGGTCGAATATTCTACATTTCCGGACTTTTGCTAATGCAGATCTTTTGAAATATTTAAAATCATAATCCCGGTCGCGGATTGACAAACAGGAACTGCAGATGACCTTATGGACCACCCGGTATACACGGAACTTATCTGTTTGTGTCAGCCGGCGTAGCCAGAAGTCAATTGTATGTCTGAACAGCCTAAATGTAACCTCAGCAGCCGGAATATATATATATCACATTATGCAATATATGTCCGTAAGCGCGCAAAATTATGCACCCACCCTGTTTGAGAATTTTCAGGCAACCCGACACTTGCAAGATGCAAGAATTCCATGCCTGCTTCTAGTTACACACTGTGCCGTTTCATCAAAATGCGGAATAGTAAAGGGTGAATACATCGTTCAATCCAATGCACTCGCAAAAAGTTGAAAAAGATAACTTCGTGAATTAGATAATACAAGCATTACCGTCGGTACCGTGTCTGCATATTTAAGAATATAATGATGAATTCAGATGTTCGAGGTCAGTTGCTTTTCACAGTGACCATCCTCAAAAGTTTAGTGTGGGATGTGAAGCAGGTCCGCAAACTAACTCAGGCTTAATATATTTATTTATCTATTGGAGTTTTACGCCGATTTCAACATTATTTCAGTTATATCACGGCGACAGTTCACTTATTCATGATCCCTGGGTAAACAAACCAGTACTAGGCTAGAAAATGTGCCTTGCCCAAGGGCACTCCACCATGACCGTGGTGCCGCGACTAGGGAACTCAAGCTTAAAGTTGTCAACATAATTACATAGACTCTTACATGTTAAGCATGCCACGTCTAAGTTCATGGTTACATTGAATCAATCAAAATCAAAACATGACTTATAAAATCATGTTACGCCACGTCTAAGATAATGTTTAAATTGAATCAATATAATTAAAACTAATTGTCTGTTTTGTGGTTTTATTGAGAAATAAAAGAAAAAAATATCTGACAAAAACATCCTGAAAAGTGTATGTGGAATTCACAAATCATAAAATTAGTCACTGACTAATGTGTGATTTAAATAAATGGGAAGGCAAGACCTAACCCTGACTGGTACGTGATTTACAATTAATCTAAAGGGAGGCTAGATCCGACTCTGACTGGTACGTGATTTACAATCAATCTAAAGGGAGGCTAGATCTAACCCTGACTGGTATGTGCTTTTCAAAGAATCTAGGGAGGCTAGATATTACCAGTACTAGTATGTTATTTTCAATGAATATTAGAGAGGCTAACCTAACACTGACTTGTGTGTGATTTTTAATGAATCGAAATGGAGGCAAGACCTAACACTGACTGGTATATGCTTTTCAATGAATATTAAAGAGGCTAACGTGACACTGACTGGTATGTGTTTTCCAATGACTTGAACAGGAAGCTAAAACAGGGAGATGAGGGGGATAAACCTAAGACTGACTGGTATGGCTGATATGTCAATGGTTTCCATAATGCTTCTTTAACAGGTAATTTAGGGGACGATTACACCAAACATTTATGAAGTCAGATTTAATGAATGTATACTTGTTATATAGCTTACACGAAAATGGAATGCATTTGAGTGATTGCACTTTCGGATGTCGCATGACTGAGAGTTAACCATTAACATTGGTATTTCCAATATTTATAAAGCGAATACATTTATGTTAATTTGGAAATGGGTCCGGGATATCTTGGCAACAGGAGACACAAATTCCATCAGCAACAATATAAGCGGAGTTTTAACTTCCATATCGTATATTTGAAACGATAGCCTAATTGACGGAGTTTTAACTTCCATATCGTATATTAATGAGATAAACATTGAGTGCATAGCCTAACTGACGTGATAGCCTAACTGAAGTTTTAATTTCTATATCGTACATTAACGAAGTAAACATTGAAGGATAGTCTAATTGACGGAATTTTAACTTCCATATCGTACATTAACGAGATAAACATTGAAATATAGTCTAATTGACGGAGTTTTAATTTCCACTATCGACATTAATGGGATAAAACATTGAAGGATAGCCTAATTAACGGAGTTTTAACTTCCATATCGTACATTAATGAGATAAACATTGAAGGATAGTCTAATTGACGGCATACTTCAGCAAGAAATATTAGCGGAGATTTAACTCCCATGTCGTACATTAATGAGATAAACATTGAACGATAGCCTAATTGACGGAGTTTTAAACTTCCATATCGTATATTAATGAGATAAACATTGAGTGACTAGCCTAACTGACGGAGTTTTAATTTCTATATCGTACATTAACGAAAATAAACATTAAAAGGATAGTCTAGTTGACGGAGTTTTAACTTCCATATCGTACATTAACGATATAAAACATTGAAAGATAGTCTAATTGACGGAGTTTTAATTTCCATAGCGTAGAGTTATGAGGTAAACATTGAAAGATAGTCTAATTGACGGAGTTTTAACTTTCATATCGTACACTTATGAGGTAAACATTGGAGGATAGCCTAATTGACGGCATACAGTCAGCAAAAATATAAACAGTGTTTTAACTTCAATATCGTACATTAATGAGATTAACATTGAAGAATAGTGTAATTGACGAATTTAAACTTCCATATCATACATTAATGAGATAAACATTAAAAAGGATAGCCCAATTGAGGGAGTTTTTACTTCCATATCGTTTATTTGTGAGATAAACATTGAAGGATAATCTAATTTACGGAGTTTTAATTTCCATATCGTACATAAATTGAGGTAAACGTTGAAGGTTAGCCTAATTGACGGCATACATCTTTTTCCATAAATCACTGCCTCGGTGCTTTAATGGTAGACTGTCTGCCTCGATTGCGGGAGTTTGCAGGTTTGATCCCCAGCCGGCTCATACACACTACTTTACCCAATGGTGGTAATGTATCGCTGGTATCAGGATATATGTACTAATAGTAAAGGTACCTTACCCACAATTGACAAAGCGCCGTGATATAACTTATATATTTGTTAAAGCGGTGTAAAACACCACGCATACATACAAATCATCTCCCACAAAGCATCCCACCTCTTAGGTCCTTGTTAATAGTTAAGTAGAAAAAAAATGCATAACCATAAGATTGATAAATTAAACAAAGGAAGCCCTTAATTGCAATATGAAGGTGAAATGCTTATGCTAGAAAATGCCGACATGGTAGAGCCCTTGGCTTTGGAGCTCGAGTTCCAATGTTCGATCAAAGTCATATCGGATCTTATAACCACAGTGTCATACACACAGAAGGTATATCCTATTTTAACGGCTTAACCTCTACGTTGTAGCTCAGTGGTGTAAAAAAGCATAAACCATTACATATATCGTGGTACTTTGATATAGAGTCATCAAGGTGTATATTTATTCCAAACAGATATGGATTCTTTTTAAATGTAAGTTTTAACTGTTTTAATCAATAAAAGTTGCAAACTAGCGATCTATAAGCATTTCATAAATCATATATAAATGGATTAGAAACTAAAGCTTATAAAGACTATCTCCTAAAGTAGTGCATACTCGCCGGCTGTATTTTAATACATGCTTAATTATTGAACAATATGGTCAAAACAAAAAAAAGAAAATTCATGATATAGTTGACATGTAAATACGAAATATTCAATAACATAGTATCAATGATGATGATGGTAGTGATGCTGGAGTGTCTGACTAAACAAAAGAAAATAGCCAATGTTTAGTATATGATACTATTATGCTAGTGTTAGTAATATTCCCGTTACATGTCATAGACATTATTCATTTTAACAATGTTGAGAGAAAAGAGGAGGCGTCATCAACTAATTCAGGGGTTGACATATGTGTAGTTTGTAATAGTGCTGCGAATCTAAAGTCCTCCAAAAAAGCTAGAAATTCTTAGGAAAGACTTACTTTAAGATAGGATTCCTTCCTCAATACAGAAATAGACACGAAGGCTTGACACGTCTCTGTTTTAATATCTAACAATTTCTTAACTTAACCTGCGTTCAAAAGCGGACTCGCCTGGACTAGAACACGCGCGTGGATAACCGGTTTATTGCAGTCACTATAGCTATAAGCAATAACAACGTCCTTGATTGTACAATGTCACCTTCACCGTATTATACTGATATCCGGCCCCTTCCAACAAAAAACCACACTAGGATGGCAAACAGGGTACCAGTTTGAACATCACGCGCATTTTATCAAGTGGCGACACCCAACCACTTCTTTCGAGATAACCGAATTATTGCAGACGCGCTGATAACCTATATTGTGAAACCGCGAACAAAACAATAAATATTGCTACATACAAAAATGTGTTTTAATGTGTTGTAATAGTTGTCTTCCATCATGTCACCACGATTCCTGGATATATAACCACAGCACTGCTGGTAACCTTTTCCTGGCACCTGTACATCTCGCAACCATAAGTGTCAAGGAGGGATGCCAGTATTTATATGACCCGAACCCTTGTCTCGATTTCCTGTTCTCGAAACGATCGGTTTAACCGCTACACCACCGAGGCGTTTTGTTGTTATACGTGTGAAAGCTCGAGCCAAAGGCTCGAGCGAAAGCACGCCTATAGGTTACGCCGTACAAACACACCATACGAGATAAAAACAACGAGAATTCAGTACAATCTTACTGTTTTCTTCACATATCAAATCTCAACCCCATAGCACTTTTTTTTCGGCCATTTTGCTTCCGGTCTTACTGGACGGACATATTATCGTAACCTATTAATTTCGTAACCGGTAAAAACACACTAAACACGAATATTCGTATGTTCTTGACCAATCAAGAATACTGAAGACCTAGAGAGAAAAAATAATTAAATTCCTTCTCGATAAAGGAATGAAAACAAGGAATCTGATTTGTGATAATTTGCGTGTAATTGCACTCGTGTTCTATTTTTAAAATGATATTTTCTCAACCGAAGTAAACACACATCCAAATGTGACGTCATTGCAACGCAAGTGAATTCATTGTAATGCAAGTAATAAATAAGATAACAAAAGGAAAACGACAGAAATGGTAGGAAAAGCTAGTTTGACTCGTCACAAATGGATTTCATTCACTGTAAGGACTTTATGAAGGGTAAGCCGACTATTCTTTTGTACCTGTCATCATTATTTCATGGGATTTTATATCTGGGCAATATAGAGAAGCAATAAAACACTTGAAAACTGACTTGTAAATATTCAACGGAAGTTATCGTTCGTTACACTGGCCTCGGATGTTATTTTAACTGAAAAGAACGAACAATTCTGTTTCTGTATCGACATAGCTTCATTTCAAGGTAAGATATTGATTATATCAATAATTTGCTTAAATATATAACTTCATTTCTAAAATGTATGTGATAGCTATATGCCATTCCACGATGCTTTTCGTCACATCGCGTGACGTCACATGGTTTGTATATTGTTTTTGTCTGTATTCCGTTCCACGATGCTTCGTCACATCGTGTGTATCGTTTTTGTCTGTATCTAGTTGAAGCCGTCTTGTCAAATGTTAACCCCACTCAAGAAAATAGCTAAACTATCATATCATCGCCTGTCTAGTTGTATTGACTTTAAGGCGTTTATCTATATAAACAGTATTATATTGCAGTAAATGTAGCAAACAAACACAACTACAGTCAATTTCAATTATTTGCCTTCAATTTACTTTGTTTATTCTCATTGTACAGTTTAACAGTTATATGTCTATCTATGACCCTAGTCTTTGTCAAATCATGAAAAGTATGACCAGAATCAGTTCACACCTGGTTTTGGGGTATACATAGTAAATGTCTTAAGCCATATATCCTCCAACTGAACAAGAGGAAAACACTTTCATGCAATTCAAACGAGTCCTGTTGTGTTTAAGAAATCATGTCCATATGTGGACTATCAGTAAAACACATACTTTTCTTTCAACAGGCTGAATTTCTAGGTAGTTCTCATCTTTTTTTTATCCAAAATTTGTGTATTGATCAAAACTCAAATGAGTCCATTGTTTTAAAGGAATGATGTCATATGAGTGCTATCAGTAAAACGCATTACTTTTTTTGCTATATACAGTTAAGTATATATATGGCAAGATCTAGAAGCCAATTTATTTTTCAAGGTCATACGGTTAAAGGTCAAGTCAAAATTGGACATTGTGACTATTTCTCCATATCAACAACCTTGAGACCACTCTACACTGAACCTCCTTCAACCGACCTTACCAAACTTGGTATACCAGTTAGAATATAGCAAGGTCTAGTAGCCTAAAATTTTTCAATGTTAAAGGTCAAGGTCAAAATTGGACTTTGACTATTTCCCATATCACAACAACCTTGTGACCACTCTACACTGAACATTCTTCGACCGATCTTAACCAAACGTGGTATACAGTTAGTATATGGCAGGCTCTAGAAGCCTATTTATTGTCAACGGTTATACGTTAAATGTCAAGGTCAAAATTGTACTTTGACTATTTTCCCAATATACAACAACCTTGTGACCACTCTACACTGAACATCCTTCAACCGATCTTAACAAACTGGGTATACAGTTAGAATATGGCAAGGTCTAGCAGCCTAATTATTTTTCAAGGTTTAAAGGTCAAGGTCAAAATTGGACTTTGACTATTCCCCATATCAACAACCTTGTGACCAGTCTACACTGAACATCCTTCGATCGATCTTTACCAAACTTGGTATACAGTTAGTATATTGCAAGGTGTAGAAGCCTATTTATTGCGGTGCCCTTGTTTTAAATACTCTGCATGTATGTATTCAAACCACATTTACAAAAGATTCAACATCTATTGACAGCACTATCTTCATACTTGGCAGCACAATAACCAATGATGTCATAGAACCCCTCCAGATTGAAGAGCAAATGCAAAATAAAAAAGCTTTAACGGTCACCCGATTTAGGTCCGTCTATGAGAACAGGGCAATGTACACGAACTATATTAAACTAAAGATAAGGTAAAAACAAACTGACATTGAAATCGGCAGATAAAGAGATCAATCTCTTTTTTAAATTCAACAAACACTCAAAATACTTTTATATTCAAATAACATATGTATAAACATTTTAGTTGAAAAATAAAGAAAACCTCGTCAATTTTTCAAAGCAGAAAGGCTATATTATAAAAAACTTAAAGGCAGTTCATAATTATGTGAGTTATAAGTCACCAGTGACCTCACATAAGTGTTCTGTCGTTTGATATACCTGAGAATACACAGAAATATATCTGTTTTCTATGCAATTTATTGTGAAATCCATTTTTCTGTGTATAATTGTAATATATCCCATATAATAGAAATAGTGAACTTTATATCAATATAATAGAAATAGTCGAACTTTAAACTGCAGGATATACATTCATTGAGTAACAAAAAAAAAAACTTTACTGTTAATAAAATTATACATATTTTCATGAACTGCTGTTCAAAGTAAAGAACCTATACTGTAGTTTAATGTTAAAACTCCTGGTCTAACAAGAGTTCTGAGTTCAAATCTCAGCAGGTACATGTTTTGAAAGAATGCAACTAAACTTAACAATTTATACATGAAACAATATGTTGTGGGGAGTTGTCTTACTTAAACAGTTATTACATTTTTATCCAGCTTCTAGTGAAAATATTTTACTTAAAAAAAGGAACAGTTCACACATTGATAACTCTGAGAATCTGTACATGTTCAAGGTCTGATCAGATCTTTCACTATCCGTTTTTTTTTCAAACGGACATATTTCATATACATGTATGCATAATCAGTTGTAACACTAAGTCTGGTACTTATTAACAAATACACCTGATGCTGTTTCATGTTTTACAAATTAAAAACCAGAAAAGGAGATAGGTGTTCAAAGTGAAATTGTTGGTTGAATAGGAACATATTGTTCATTTTAGAAATGTTCATTTTGGATCAATTACACCATTCCGACAAGTAATTTACATCAGGCAAGGGCTAAACTTGACCCTTTCCCAACATACATCATTACAATGGGACTTTTGAAAAATATTTGTCAAAAATTACAGTTTTCTCAGTCTGTATGCATAGTGTTCTCATCTTACATTGTCTTAAGATTATACATTCAGACAGATCATGCAAAGTAAGCCATTTGCCTTGGAAGATTTTTGTGTGGAGTATTTTAGTATTCTAGAAAGCCAGGGGAAAATGTAAGGTGAACTGACAGTACCATTGAAAGTATCCTTGGAAATCTTAGTCTGTTACAATCCTGACCTAATAAAAACTACTAAAACAGATATGTACAATTAAACTTAAATGAATGATAAGTTTTTTTTTCTTCAATATATGCTTTTTCAAATTCTGTTTGTAATGTTCTACAATTTGCCTATTTATTTGTTTCTTGTTGTGGGACTGACATTGCTTAATTAATTGTCCTTGCTTTCACACGACCTTGCCTATTAACATATTAGTTTACAAATACAAGTGCGCCACGTGAGTCGTATTCGTATTTTTTTTTCAAATACCCATGATAGTCTGGAGTTCCTTCCCCTTATTACTATGTAAAGGGGTCAGGCACAAACCAAATAATGGCGGAACCCAATGGACTATCAGGTAATATCTAAATTTACTATTTTGTTCACCATCGGGATAATAATTCATGTATCTTAGTAAATAAGGTCATAATTTGATTCCATGTTTTCATTTTATGATGCTTTGTTCTGTTTGGAAGAAAATTATCTAGTTATCGAGTAGTATAGCTTTCGGATAGATTAAAATTGTATTTGCGAAATTCGGATACACAGGATCTCATTAGAAATAAATGTTTTGTATCTTTATGGGATGTATATCATTTTTAAAAATGTTCAAATGTTTCCTTTATTATAAGTTTTTGTAGTCCCCGATTTAGGCAATATAGGCTCTATTTTTGAACAATTTTACCATAAAAGATTTAAATGTTTGAAAACTGTTTATTTTGATTTCTCAAGTCAAGGATTTCTGAGTTTATATTGTCAATTAGATCCGGATCAGCCTGCAAAGTATAATGCTGATCAAGATCTAGATTGTTCACTTTCACACATTCCAGCATAGAAACAAAATATGCAGAAGACGACCGAAAAGCATCTTGAAGATCTCTAGAAATGAGCAGTATAATTACTGTAAAAAGTTGAAAACACATCCCAATCAGCACACGCAAATCGGCCCGCTGGCGGCAATAAATGGGCATCGCGGCATAACGGCCCATCAACGGTCCGCTATGGGCCCGTTTTGCCCAATCAGCACACGCAAATCGGCTCGCTGGCGGCAATCAATGGGCATCGCGGCATAGACTGCCCGTCAACGGTCCCGCTATGGGCCCGTTTTTGCCCAATCAGCACACGCAAATCGGCTCGCTGCGGCAATACATGGGCATCGCGGCATAACGGCCCATCAACGGTCCGCTATGAGCCCGTTTTTGCCCCAATCAGCACACGCTCAAATCGGCTCGCTGGCGGCAATACATGGGCATCGCGGCATAACGGCCCATCAACGGTCCGCTATGGGCCCGTTTTTGCCCAATCAGCACACGCAAATCGGCTCGCTGGCGGCAATAAATGGGCATCGCGGCATAACTGCCCGTCAACGGTCCGCTATGGGCCCGTTTTTGCCCCAATCAGCACAAGCAAATCGCTCGCTGGCGGCATAAATGGGCATCGCGGCATAACGGCCACGTCAACGGTCTCGCTAGTGAGGCGCCGTTTTTTTCCCAATCAGCACACGCAAATCGGCTCGCTGGCGCGCAATAATGGGCATCGCGGCATAACTGCCCCGTCAACGGTCACGCTATGGGCCCGTTTTTGCCCAATCAGCACACGCAACATCGAGCTCGCTGGCGGCAATAAATGGGCATCGCGGCATAACGGCCCGTCAACCGTCGCGCTATGGGCCCGTTTTTTGTTCTAGCCCTCTCCCAGAAACCTATTTGAAAGCTTACAGGTCAGTTATAGTGCACCATTTTAATTATCATACCATTAGAACAAAATATAATCGCGAATTGAGATTTTTTATTTCGACATAGTGGACCTCTGGCGGGCCGATATATAATAGAGTTGTCTAACCCTATTTCACTATGATTCGATTGCCTGCCTTGAAATTACAACAACAATATGAAGTATGTATTTTAAATTTGTCTTTAAAACACGTATATTTGCACAAATTATGCTAATGCATGGATATAAATACCATATAAAAAGAGTATGTATGCCTTTGTTAAATTACGATTGAAATAAACTTATTTAACATTTTATCACGTGGGAACTTGGCGGAAGTGAGGAAAATACAGGTATGTAGTGCAAGACAACTTTTGAATGATTGAGGTTTATCGAGGCATTGGATCGTTTAAAGAGGCAAAATCTTTATAAGTAAGCCACGTCAAATAAGTTAATGTTTTTGTTTTCTTTTTTTAAAAGTGTTCCAGATCATGATCACAGTTTTCATTGCAAAAGAAATATAATTGACATCAGATTTCGCGGACATGACTTTGCGGGTTATCGTCGTCGCTATAAAAACACATTCTATGAAGTTTTAAACATTATTTGCACCATCAAATCATCGCATCATGGTCTAGGATTAAGTACTTTTGCTTGAACAGGTTTAATGCCTGGTGCATGTGTATATTTATTCTCACTAAAGATAACAGCTCGCCAGAATCTAGGACATTAGTGATAATATTATTATCTCCCTTGTCAGATGAAAGACCAAGGAAGGACCAAATAGTGGTAGGGTCCTTTTATTTGGAATCCTATGTCTTTATCGCTATTTCGCAATTGAGATATTGCAATTACTCTGTACACATTAATCATAAATGTGTAAATTAAAGTGATGATTCAAAGAGAAAATTTACATAGCAGTGTTCTAAAGAAAACAAATGTGAAATTACTGTTTCAATCTAATAACAGTTTGGCCAAGAAAATGCAATTATAAGTGCAACCATCCAGTGCAAAGAAACCATGATAGGACCTAGCTAGATGTAGAGAGTTTTAAAGGGAGATAATGGACGGATGTCTATGGCCAGCCAATTGTCCAATAATTACGTCGAACCTAGGTTTACGGTCGAAAAACTAGGATTAACGATCAATAAACTAGTTTTTCGAACGAAAAGCATGTTATACCTATACTTTCGAGCGAAAACATAGGGATAACGTCGTAAACCATAGTGCACGCTCTGTAAACGTAGGTTTCACGCTCATAAACCCAAGTTCACGGTCGTAAACATAAGTTCACGTTCGTCAACTATGGTTCACACGCTCGTAAACATAGGTTCACGCTCGTGAACCCCGGTTCACGCACGTAAACATAGGATAACGACCGAAATTCGTAGATCAATCGAGAAACCCTAGTTTATCAAACGTAAACCATGGTTTACGGTTCGATAAACTAGGATTATCAAATCAACTATGAATTTCGGGCGTGAACACCTAGGTTTGACGAACGTGAACCTATGTTTACGAGCGAGAACCCATAGTGTTTACGAACGTGAACCTATCTTTACGACCGTGAACCCTAGGTTCACGTTCGTAAACTATGGTTTCACCGCTCATGAACCCAGATTCACAGCCCGTAAACCATAGGCTTCACGCTCGTGAACTTAGGATAACGACCCGAAATTCTTAGTTCAATCGAGAAACCTAGTGTATCGAGCGTGAACATGGGTTCACGAGCGTAAACTATGGTTTACGCCCGTTATCCTATGTTTTCGCTCGAAAATATAAGTTAGTATTCGATAAACCTGGTTTTACGTTCGAAAAACCTAGTTATATCGATCGTTAATCTAGTTTT